>UYYA01004200.1:12127-145540 GCA_900624975.1 Angiostrongylus costaricensis | reverse complement strand
ACTTTTCTGTTCTTAGTTTAGCAACTTCACTGAATATGTACTAATCCACCAGCTAGACTGTCGCGTCTGATCCAGTAAGCGCTGTTTTGTAGAATTAACGACTATCACATTTTGGTTAGCAAGCACGTAGAATATAAATCATCCTTTTACAAGGTAATCACACTACTACAGAGGATTAAAGTTTCTTTGGTGTGGAGCTGGGAAATTCCGCGCTGGCTAGCGGCGGCCGCTGACGGCCGGTGGCATCGGCGACAAGTGTGCTCCGTTTGATGACGCCGCGGCTATCGCGGAATTCTATCGCTAGATACTCTAATACTCATTGACAGGTCGCTATAGAAGAGTTGGGTACTGCGAAAACGCACGTCGTGATACTTATTCGGATAAAGTAGCCCTCCAATCAACATATACCAGAATACGAATCAAACGATACCAAGTTTAGGAAACTTTTCGCTGCTGGGCTCTAGATGACGGTTACGTTTAAGAAAATCGTGAGCCCTGCTTGTTCAAACTAGGACCCGTTGAAGACGTGCTTATAACAGATGAAGACGGTGAAATGTTAGGCGGACGAAAGTTGCTTTACAATCTCATTTAAGCTGAGCAATCCAAGAAAACTTATTGATTATTCACTCTGGCCTTAAATGAAGGTCGGTTTAGTAGCTATGGTTATGAAACTTTAGCATATGGAAACTAAGTGTAAGCAGTGCTGCATTTCCAATTTACTACAGAATCTTAAGAGGATTTTATTTTCAGTATAAATTTATTGCGCGTGTCTTCTAACTTTCACCTTCAAAAACTTTCTTTTTCTTCATACGAGAACAAACTTACAAAAAAAAAGAGTTGCCACTGACGTTTTCTGTCAAAAATTTTACATTACCGAAACATCGTATTTATTTAATTTCAAAACTACGCTTTCTATTTAAAACGATTTTGAAAGTATTTCAAGAAAGAGTCCATGAATTTTTTCCTCAAAATTAGATCTGGACAGCCCTAGCAGTATTTTCTAGATCCAGAATACTCTAGTGATAAATCATACACAGGATTAAAGACAATATGGAACATAAGTATTTGCAATTCGTCAAAAGGTCTCTTCCTGAACAAGGACAAGCGCGGTTTCACTCATCGACGACTCTTTCATTTTTGCTAGTGAATCTTTGTTTTTCTACTGAACTTATAGCGAGGATTACGCACATGTAATCGAGAATTAGTGTTACGGATATAGATGAGGCCGAAATGACATTCGCGACCACGGCGATCTTTTGCCGACTACTGTACGCGACGACGTGTAACGTCGCGCAAGCCCGATACCGTATGCCTACGAACGGGCGGTACCGTCGTGTGTCGTCGCTCAGCACCCGTCGGGCACACGACGCTCGCACGTCATACACCTTGGCCTCAAACAAGTGTTGTGTCTGATAGTTCATTCCCCCGTTAGATCAGGTTTGCACAAAGCATCTTATTCGTACAAAATCACGGTCTCGCCACTAATGACGACGACCTTTGACGTTGCTCCAGTTCATTTTGTGTGATTGTGTTTTGATTAGGAGATTACTTGGCTAGACGATTTCTTACGCATTACATGTTATTTTGCCCAGCTAAAAAAAAAGTGAAGAGAAAGCGAATAAAAGCTTGTGAATGATTTTGGCTTTGCCAGAAAGTGGAATCGATTTTCTAGGGACAGAAAGGGACTTCCTATGACACTGTAAACTGCGCAGTTAGTTTCCAAGTGCGATTCTACTTACTATAATTTGAATTCTCTTACAATTGTTGTTGCTGGCTATTATTTATTGTTATTTGCCAAATTTACATGATTTCTCTTACTAGATCATTTTTAAGCGTTTGACATCTGTTAACAACAGTGCATTTCATTTAGTTCCTTCCACATTTCATCGCTTTTGCCCTAAGATCCATGCAAAGACTGCTTTGCAAGAATGTTTCGTATGAAGTCATCTCCTTTCAGGGTCCTTTCTTCGAACATTTAGGGATCGAGTCTGTTAGCACAAGACGGTGGCAGCATCACAAAGTGTTTGCCCTGCTGTTTTTCTTCGGCGCTTGTGACCTGGTGGTCGTGGTTAGAGCTAATATTTACACGTTACTCACCGTTTGTGTGCTACCGGAAGGCTGTAGTCGAGTGAATGAAGAGGCCGCGCTCTACCTTTGCCGACCGCCAACGTTAAGTTGATCAGCATACATCAAGGCTAATCCCCTAATTGCACCTGAATGGGTCTGGGAACATCGAGTAGGCACTCCCATCCTTAGCGTCGTTAGATAATTATGAATAGATTGCACTTATGCAACTAATGAAATTTATTCGCGTTAAGTTGATAAGCGCATCAGTGATACAAATTGTCATGCCATTATTTGGAGATAATTTTTTTTATTTGTATTCAAAACGAAAGAACATTTGTGCTTTTAAACATCTTCTCTTCTGATCCACTCGCTATTAAAGATTTAGGAACATTTTTTAGTCTTCATTTCGAGATCCTCATTTCTTCATGCAATGCTAAGCTGGGCAGCAGATTGTCAGGAAATGGACTAAACTAACCACTCATTCAAGGCACCTTTTTAGAAACAAGGATGAGTTAGTGGTCACAAGCAAATGCCACGCTAGCATTTGTACGCTTTTCGTTCGGCTCTCCTATTTCGGCCATCATCAATATCTGCCTTCGTAATGAATTTCATAGAACGAAGCACAAGACTAGTGGTAGTAGAACTATATTATTGCCCAACAACGCCACAACGCATGTTTCGACCTCATGCCGAGGGATGGTTTTCTATTTTCTCCTGAGCGTTTCTTTACAAATTCCGTCATCGTTAATGACATACTGATAGTGGGAAATAGGCTAAAACCAGATCACCAGTTTACTAAAAGAGAACTTTTTTCTCAGATTACACGCTTTGCTGCGGATTTTGGAAAATTCGGTCACTTTAGTCGTCAAATTTACGCCGAGGAATTTAATCAATCGGAATTTCGTTTGATTTGCTGCTGTTCTATGATTCGATCCTGTGCAATGAGAGCATGAGAGACGTCATGCCAGACGAAATTCATTTTCTTCGTTCTTCGTTTCAATAAAATTTTTCCATCTTAATTGAACTGGAAAAGCCACGATGGCTAAAATCGGTCATGTCAACGGATTACCTAAGGCGTCTTTAAAAATAAAGCAGCAAAAATATTTTGATTTCTTGAGTAACTGGGAACCAAAGAAGAGCAAATCAAGTCTCTTTTTCTTCCTAGTTTTTGACGAACTTCAAAACAAAGTTCATGGCGTCTTCTACAGAATTCCGTCGAAAAATTCCAATCAACAGATTTCGGTCAACATCGTGGTTTTTACTTTCCTCTGCTTCTGTTATGTGGTACTTCCCACTCAAGCACAGGTTGAACCGTTTTTTGAATAACGTTTCATACCAAATCAGCTGATTTAGTTCAATGTCATTTTTCTTTCGGATAATAGACAACCGTATTAGTGTATGCGTAGGATTTTTTTGAATGTATATGAAGTTCTGTGGACTAGAAGTTGTCACGTCTCGATTATTGTCTTCACTGTAAAACTCAAGAAGCCCGTTTTACACTCAATAGAGTTTTACACTCATTCATGCAACTTTTAGTGTTCGAAATGAAAACAATACATGAGCCATCTATTGACAATGAAGTTAATCTTTTCCGCTATTGTTTTACTATTATCTCTTAAGAAATGCTTTTTCTTGCCAACCCAACTTCTCATTATCCTTTAGGAGAATGACAGCGTTCTTCCATTCAAATTCAAGTGTTTGCGAGCTCATTATGGTGTGATAGTTGGTTGGTTACGGTAACGGCATGACTTTGTTTTGAATGAAGAGTCGGTTGCATGAAAGATTACTGCTCGTAGCGATAAGGAATCCCTCTCCCTCTTCGTGTGAAATCAGTGGTGACCGTCTGACGACGTGTATCACTGACGGGTTACGGTATAGCGCAGATCACGGTCAGCTGGCTAAATCCATAAAAAATCATATCCGTTTGCTATTCTCTACATAGTGACTCTAACTAGAACTTGGAAAGTTTTAATACTACAATTTTTTTTCTACAAAGCCTAGTGTCGCTCCATTTAGTTTTACTAAAATCCCATGTTTCTTTTTATTTTCCTTAAGAGCCGTTTTATTTTTTAATCAGCTTTCCTTCGCTGCATTCGAACTAGAGCGCCATGTAAACATTTCAGTAGCTTTAGCATTTCGATTACTCAAACTTTCAGATTTTTTCTTTTGAATCCTTCCTTTAATTTTCTTCACCCCCTATTTTTCACTACTCATATCAACAAATTCTGATTCGCATCCACATAAGACATCAACGTTCAAGTTTAAGCTCTTGCTTAAACTTTTGCATCCGTTTTTGAATTTATCTAGGACCATCTCAGAGTTTGATCAAGTATTTTTGGCTTATTTGTCTAAACATGTGTCGGGAAACATTCCAATAAAAAAGAAATTAAAGGGAATGTGAACTTTTTATTTACTGCCTATTACATCTTTACACGGCAGAGTGTTATGTGTGATTCAACGACAATTATGCTGAGATATTTGCAAAACACTGGATCGCAGGTGTCTGCGGTGGGGAACGAACGCGCTATTACCCTTTCCGGAGGCTAACGCGTTCACCACCGCACGATGCGGGTCCTTCGTTTCGCCTGTCTTTCATCTAGTTTATCTAAATTAAAGAGAATTACATACCGCAAAAAAATTTTACAGTAACAAGTAATGCTTCTTTCTCTATGATTGAAATGCCTTCTTAATTAAAAGCAAATAACGATTGTGTCTTTTTCACAGCCTAGAAAAATGTAAGAAATTCATGTGAAGAAAACCTTTAGAGAGAAGAGTAAGAAACTCGCTAGAAGTAAAACATGGAGTTTCTATGCAGCGAAAAAGTGAAAATTTACCCATTGAAAATAACTCTGTGACGAAAAGGAAGTCATTTACAAGTTCATACAGTATCGCAACTGTTTTACTGGTTACAATGCCAATCTTTTATTTATCGCCTACTGCAGCTTTTTCACGGCAAGATATGGAGTGAAATACAACGACTATGATGCTGTGATATTTCCAAAACTCGCGTCCCATCCCCGTTACAGGATGGCAAAGCAAAGGCCTCATTGATGGGTAACACGTCAGCCCCTTGAAAAGGGCGGGTTCCAATCTGACCAAGGGTCCAAGTTTTGCAAATATACTTTTTGAGAAAAAGTTTTGCAAATAAAAAATACACCTAGATGGCAAACGAAAACTATGACGAAGCACCCCACTAGGCACGCATAGGATACAAAAGCATAGCGGAGACGATTTTGAAGTAAAAGTCAATATCCTTGCACAGGAGTCCAAAACACCAGCGCGAAAACTCCTAGAGGCTTTTTGGATCAATGCCAAAAACCCTACAATGAATAGCAGGGACGAATGCCCGGAGGTCATACGCGACCTGATCCCGTACGTTCGCATCGATTTTTGATGTGGGATGGTGCAGTCGTCAACCACATGCGACTATAATCAGCTGTTCTAAACTTCCTCATTGGAAGTCACGAAAAAGCGGTGGGTTTTTCGAGAAGTTGTTGATTGTGTAATTACCGGAGAGTTTTTCGTCCTTTTGTGTTATTGAAGCGTTTGGCCTAGTAGATTGTATATCAGCATGCCCTTCCAGGCTCTGAAGAAGGCGATACTGCCGAAACGTCAGCTACTGTTATATTGTATTGTGTTTTTCTATGGAAGTAAATGTATGCTGTTTAAAAACCTCGCGATTGCTGAACAAGAAAACGACACATTAATAAAAAATACTTCAGCATCTGTCCCTCTTATCGTCCGACCATTTTTACACTTCACATGGCACTTTTTTCTTTTTATTTTTTGATTTTGTTTCAATGAACCACCTCACGTTCTGTAAGTGACGTGATATTTTCCTTATGAAATTCATGGTCACTGCGCTTTTTCCATTACTCTGAGTGTAAGAGATCAAGAAAAAAAAGAGGTGAAAAGTATAGGAAAAACAAGAAGAAAAAAATGTGGTTTAAATCGTCCGGCAGAAATTTGAGATCCACTTCTGGGACGAATTTTGGTTTTCTTTTAACTAGCGTAGCTTTTTCATTCTTTATGTTTGTGGAGCAAACCATAACTGGTTTGAATATACTGAGCATTAACACTACATGACCTTCACCATGTATTGTTTTATTCTATATGACCCGTCGTCACATCAAGTGCGAGAATCCCAGCACTTCTTCTATTCGATTCGTTTTGTTCATATTCGTCGTCAACAAGTGTCCTCGAACACATCGCACATTGCTTCGCCACCTGCAGATTTCGGTTTTTTTTCGTGAACGTAGTAGAATGTTGGTCGGTTGCGCTCTTTGCAATCTTGGAGTTAGCGAAACAAATGCGTGCTCATGTGGACTAGAGGAGCGGTTTCGGAATGAGTTGATCACCTGCTTCTTGATGGACGGCATCTCTAACACCTCGGTACTCGCTAATTGTAGATCATTTCAATTTACTCCTTCGAACAGCCTTTAAACGAAATCGTAATGAAAGCATTTTGGAGCCACGAATTGGAACTAAGACTTTAAGTTAACTTCAGCATTAGCAATGGAGCAGTTATCTTTCCATACCTACAGCCGTTAATGAGCTCAGCAAGATGCAAAATCAAAAAAGACAAAGACCTCACTATAACTGTGACTTGGCCCTGTATTTGGTTAATTTTCAATCTGAATGATTTTCACTTATTATTCAGAACTCTTATTGTACACGAAAAGATGACTCTGCGAACAGAATTTTTAGAAAAAGAAAACGGCTCTGAAGAATGCGGAGTGGCGTGTTGGCCATCAGGAATCGAGCTATCAACAGTGTGTCGGCTTATCAAAGGCAGTTTCTGGGAAGGAAATGATGTTCATGAAAGCCGGACTGCTTCGATGGCGTCGATTTCAGCAATCAAATCGCGGCACTGATCAAATGTATCGGATTCACTAGTTGTCGTTGACCTTTTACGCTGCTTCACATATTTCTTCGATTATCTGGCACAATTCACCGTCTATAAGAAAACCGTGCAATTTATGATGCTCTTGAAAAACTAGTGGAACACCAAGGAATGTGGTACCGTGAATCCAGATCTACTCTACGGCGAAACAAGTTGTTCTATATCACATATTAGAAGTGAGACAGAGATATCACTGTGGTAATGATTTCTCTCATCATGAAAACGGTGCTCATTCCATCCTGCTCCGAGGTTACCAAGCCTCTTATCTCTCCGGTGTCGGAAAATTAGTACCGGACTTGTGCTGAAAAAAAAAGAACTCTCTGCAATACTACTGGAAACGTTCCAGCTCATATATCTCAGGACTCCAGGGAGAATTGCTTGACCAGAATTCTATAACATTCAAGATTAATTAAAAATCCTCAAAAAGCAGTCGAAGCCACGAGTAAAAGTTGGAAGACCTTAGTGGACGGTGGATGCGTGGGAACGAGTCGAATGTGAGAAGTGCTGGGATCCGCATAGAAGACGTGAAGACAGATCATATTAAATAGAATAGAAAATATTAGTATTCAAAGAGTGGGATGATTTTGAGAACTGGATAGAACCTGCAGTGTTTTATGTGCTTGTAGAAATGCTCTATGAACCTTTTTTCTCAATATTTGAATGATAGAGGGACTTTGGCTTTAAAGTATTCGAAAAATTTACTCAATAAAAAAGCTCCCGGATTCTTTTCCTGCTTCTGATTCATGTGACCAGACTTCAACCAGTATTATATTCGAACCTCGAATCGAATATTCGACTATAAGCAAAGTGGAACAAGCAATGAAACACAGAGCTACAACAGTACCGATGCTGTCTTATGAAATTTGAGTCTCAGCGACTTCAGCAGTGAAATATAAAGTGGATCACTCTGGTCACAATGTTCCAACATTGTTAGGACGAATATTGATCGAGTTTTGAGCATAGAAATTCGAACAGTTATGATTTCTTCTCCATGTGCGTCTTTTCTTTTCGCGGTTTCTTTTTTGCTCATTATTCCTGAAGAAGAGCGTCCAGTACTGGCTGTACTGAAGGTCCAGCAGCCGGAAATTCACTGAAAGTTCAACACATAACTATCTTTCTTGTTAATTTGAATGAGCAGCTGCTACAGCTGCTCTTACGTATAGAACTTGTATGTTTTTCTCTAACTTGTCAAAGAATACTGTTCGTTGTTTCAGAATGTATTCTGATGTGGAGAGTTTTTCCAGCGATGAGAGAGGGGCCCATGTGAAAAAGGCTAGTTGCATTCACCGCTTTCTGTTCTATGATTTGATCTTCAAGACGCTTACCGATCACTTTAAGAGAAAAAGAAATTGCTGTACATAAGAAAAAATCCCAATAAAATCCTGGAATTTTTAGTTTATCGTAATCCCAATGAAATTCCGGGATTTTCCGTTTGCCATTTTCCTATGAGAAAACTTTTAAAGAAGCAGCTACGGCTCAACGGCTATTCCTGATTTCAAGTGAAATGTGATCGATGTCGGATGATTTGCGCTTAAATGTAGATTATCGAAAATAGTTAGAGTGAAACAAGAGACGTTTTAAATATGACACGAACCAGATGATCTGTATTGATTCTTCATCGATTTATTCAGACTAACAAGCCGATGATGGAGAAGAAACGTCGTGCACGAATCAATCAATGTTTAAGTGAACTGAAGGAAATTCTCATCTGTGATAAACACGCGGTGGGTTTTCGTTATTCATCAGACCAGTAAGCGTTTTCGGTTCCCTCCTAGATCTGTTACTGCAGCACTGCTTTTTGTTTGTATTGATTTAGTGCCACCATCCAATAAAAAATGTCGTAGGCTAGAAATATCGCCGACAGACTTGTCTCAAGAGCCTCGTTTAAGTTTTTCTTAATCTATTATTCTATAAGGGTTTAGAGCCATATCGCGTTTTAGTGACTTATTCTATACAACCGAAACATTTACATCGTTTACTTACTGGTACTTTTATGTGATCTCTGACAATAATGGTTCCTTTGCATTCAACTGTGCGTGTGGGTGGCAAACTTCGAGGTGCGTTCAAAAATTTTTCCCCAGAGCGGCGCTTTCAGAGAATGAGCACCGCCTTGTCATCGGGAGGCATTGTTAAGAGTTAACATACGTTCACGGCTACTTTGTTGCCGAAAATGGGTTTAGAGCCATATCACGTTTTAGTGACTTATTCGAATCAATAATCGAATCAATACATATACTTTGCATCATGCCAAAAGTGTGGTCCTGTCCCTTTTTCTTGAGTAAGCGGAACCTACTGCGCAGCTTTGGTGTGTGATATGAACGAATAGATATTTTACAGACGCCATACCATGTTACACATCGGGCAGCGATTAATATAGGTGAGGCCATTTTGCTTACCTTACGCTCAGCACTAAGTCCGTACTTAGGTGTAGGCGATAAGCTGACGTCACGAAACAGCGGAACAGTTTTTCCATTAAGTGGGAGAATAAGTTAGCTAAGTTCCTCTGAACAATTTGAAGCCACTCATAAAGTTTACATCTGATTAATGCTTTTATATAATTGTTTTTTTCTATTATGTCATCATCTTGCAGATTTGCACTTTCTTTATGAATACTAGCGTTAATTTTCCTTTCATAAGAACATATCAGTGCAGGTATTATTTCAATAGATGAGGCGACATTTTTGACAGCTGAAAATTGCTATGACGAGGAGGAGGTGAAAAACTTGCTCCTAGGACTGCATTTTTCCCCTTTGTTGACGAAACTGACTAAGTTGTCCTTCTTTGAGCAAAGATTAGTTCTGTCTATTCTCTTCATTGCTTTTGCCTTAGGCTACTGATATGCGGGCACCATCTCATTGTCCACGTGAATTAGCAGATCTGGTCTACATCTATATCTTTCGTCATCACCGCGATCGTCATCTGGAGCACTATTTCTTTAAAAAATTCAGAATCTTAAACGTTTATCATCGTTTTGTTGATGAGTCGTTCGGCTAGGAAATCAGCGGTGTGAGTGGAATGGATGTGATTCCAGTTAACCTGCCATTGCATACGATCCTGTTAAATTAATAATTTGCCCTTTTAGTCGTCTCATAGCGAACACGCCACCCTAGAATATGAAACGACATCGATTATTCTGCTTTGGAAGTGTTTGTTATCGAGCGCTGATAGTCGTTTCGACATACGACGCCAGATCTATAAACGGCAACTCGTCCCTCGAACGCTCACAAACACACGGAAATCATCCATTTCAGAAATTTACAGAGCCCTTATGCCCTTCAAATTCTTATGAATCTTTTTTCTTCAGCTTACTGTAAAGTGTACTTTATCAAGTTGTCTGATGCTTCATTATTATATGGTTCGCACAGAGTAAATCATCTAATAAGACATGAACTTCAAGACTAGGTGAAGTTGATTTAACACCCATGGATGCTCAACGGAATTTTTAGAATGAGGTCTACTTTTGCAGTAAATTGCCAAACTCATCTACTTAGACACTGGGGCGACTCTCCTTTACGCGTTGTGCGGGTTCCAGCACAATTCCCATTTCTTCGGGGTTTTCCTTGTTTAGCCATTATGGTTCCCTGAAATCCCGGTGTCAGCCTAGCCAAAGTCTGCCCCCAGGTCGTCACCACGCCACTCAGTCTCGCTTTTGTGGATAAGAGGAAGATTTGCCACCATGCGACTAGTTTGATAACAGGACGGTGGTGGATCCTGGTAATGGCCTACCCTTAGTTGGGATTCCTAATGGAAACGCCGGACTCCTTCTCAGCTTGGAAGACCCTCCCAGTTGGATGAATCGCACCGCTATCCATCGCAGCCTGACACCCAGAAGCATCTCTAAACCACGATGAGGCGGTAAACCGTTGAGAGGAAATTGCCGTAGCTCCGAAAACTTCAGATTTTTTAAATTCAATGATATCTGTAGGATTTTTGAGCTTATTAAATAAATCTTTTCTGTCCAGTTTTAAGCTTTTGTTTATCTAGCACGTGATTATGTTTTCACGAACAAAAAGAATAAACCATATTCTCATTTTGGTGACAGTATGACATTATTTCGCTAGGGAGTATTGATCGACAACAGTTAGAATAAAAGGATAGAAGTTAGGAATGTAACTGAATGTAACAGGAATTCTTCTCAGAATTCTTTTACTCACTTTCCTCATTTGAGCTCTCGTGGATGGGACACCGTGTCAGTTATCCTATCGTGAAGCCGACATTAAAGCTGAATGCGTTATAATATTTCTATGAGCAGTGTGTATCGCCTGAATTGTACTGAATTCAACAGTAAAACGCGCATGTTACATGTGTGTCCTAGGTTCAGTTAGAGCACATGACTGCTGAAGAAGTCTCCGAGGTTCTTTATACTTACGGACTGATCTTTGGAAAGCATTAGTCTATATAACACAACTATTCGCGACTATCCATAAGCTATGTTGTCGTAGTCCTCTCTATACAACTCTTAATGCTGTTTACTATCATTATAGACCATAAAGTTCATGCATCCATTTTTGATGCCAATAAACCATGAGGGATTCAATAATCTCAATCTCTATAATAAATGTAGACAAGAAAAACGTTTTACTTAGTTACATGACGTGTTCCATGTAAGTGAATGCGTGAAGTCCATATGTCACTCCGTCTTCATAGCTTCTGTTATACCACGATTAGATCACATGGTAAAAAAAAATGTAAAATGAGAGGGTTGTTCAATGCTATCTTTCTATAGTTGAGTTAGGTCGAAATAAAATTTTGCAAAGCGAAAGTCACATAACAAAAGCATCAAACTGTGAAACTCACTTCTGATTAATATTCTAGAATATTTACTTACTTGATACTTGAATAGCCCATCCTCACCAATTGTGTGGGCTTTAGCATAATCTCCATTTTTCGGAGATTTGCTGATTAAGCCATTGTGGTTCCCTGAAATCCCAAGGCCAGCCTGGCCAAAGTCTGCCCCAGGTCTTCACCACCACGAGCACTCGCAGCCCTTGTGGTTCAGAGGGAGATTTTTCACCATTCGATTTTAATGCCAAGACGGTGGTGGATCCTGGTATTGGTCTACTCTTAGCTAAACTTCTTAATGGAAGCGCCGAACTTTTTCTCAGCTTTGGAGACCCTGCCAGGGGAATGAATCCCCTTGCTGTACATCGCAGCCCGACACCCAGAAACATTTCCCAGCCAAGGCGGTAAATCGTTGGGAAGACTCTAAAGTAGTCATTACCAAAATATGTAACTGAGCATTTATTTAACTTTTTTAATTCGCTGCCTGTGTTTTTCATGCTGGGGTATTATGTTAAAATAATAACAGCACTGTTGAGGTGTTTGCAAAGGTCAGTCACCAATAGAGCTTCGAAACCGCAAGTGATCCTTCCGGTATCCACGTGTTATCCAGTTCACCATTGAGTCCTTTGCTTTGCCATCCATTTTCATGGCCAATTATATAAAGACTTGAACATTGCAAATTCGATGGCTGCTTCAGCTTAACTGGGTTCAACTTCGATTTGTATTCGCCAGATAATTCTTGTTGACGGATAAATACTGGTAGCACCGTTGTGATTAAAAGAACAAGCTTAGAGAGAGCCAAAAGAAGAGTCGCAGTGGTACAGGAGACAACACATTAGCCCCGGAAAGGGTCATCGTGCGCTCGAGGTGTTCTGAGCTTCGAAAATATCTCAGCATCACTGTGGTTGAATATTTATTCGCTATATTCTTGATTATCACACACGAGGTTGTTATTACATATCATCTATTCACAACAGTTAACGTTTCGGCAGATTTTGCCTCCTTCAGTGTCTATAATGGTCACCTTGATTGGCACTTGAGAAATCACAACATCTAATTTTCAGTAGCATTGAAATAGAATAGCTTCTTCGCACACTCACCGCTTTTTATGAGGCCTCCACTGAGCATTTCACGTGGAGACTGACGCACAGACCTCATTTGGATGGACGATGACTCTTTTTTGTGATAAAAATATCAGTCTGAGATATTGTGTGAGAACTCGTGCAATAATTGGTTATTCGTCCCTGAAATTCATTGTTAGATTTATGTGATTTATTCGAAATGCTTCGATGTTTTTCTATGCTGAAGTTGTAGATTCGTGTGCGAGTAATGCGACTTCTACTTCAAATTCTTCCCTGTTATGCCTCTGTGCCCTATCCGAGCCTAGTTGACAAATTTGTTTAACTTCACGCTTATCGTCTAGCTGTTTTTTCTACACGGATACATGGTGACATACTCGTTTCGCCATATATTCGTCCCGGGATACTTCACACTGAATCGAGTATACCGTGCCCGAATTGAATATAGCTAAATGCTCGTCGCCAACTACTAACGTATTTAAACGCCTTCTGTTTAAATTTTGTTTATGTTTTCTAAGAAATTTAATTAAAAGAAAGCAAAAAATCTTCAGCACCACAAAAGACTGCAAATAATTGAGGTTTCAGCGAAGGTTCCTACTTCACTACTAGTTTTCTTGATGGCTTTTTTCGCACTAAACTCTAAATCTGAATCCGTACACAGTACTCAAACCATCTAGATAATGGTGACATAAAATCGAAAAAAGTGCGGAGCAAGGTAAGAAATCATTGCGTTTCGGGCCGTTTTCGATAGCGCCTAACTTTGTTCTCATTCCGCCCACATCGCCCTTGCACTCGCAGGCAAACAGTCTGCATCGGCATGATGTACGATGAGAACAATAGGCACAAGAACAACTTTTTGATGAAGAACGTCTGTATGGAAAATCAACACTGAACATTTGAAGTTGTATTATAGATAGGTTTGATCAAACATGTAGTGGCCTAAACTCGTTCATTCCATTGTTCAAACTGGTTTCATCTGCAAACAAGGGTTATTTGTACTAACAACGTAATTTACCTTACGTTTCGACGTCTTCGTTTACCTCAAAGGATAGTCTGTGGACATCGACTAGAGTCATCGGCTCTGAGAAAGACGAAGACGTCTAAACATCAACAGAATAAGGTTTCTTATCAGCCTTTTGTTAGTTTATCAATGAAGGAGACGTTGACGCTATTAAAGTTCCTAAATTCATAATTATTTATTGCGTTTACAGAATCTGACGGTATTTCATTTCTCATTGTCGAATAACTAGTGAAGTGTTCCATTCCAGTCATCTGGTCATGCGAAGTGGGAAAAAGCCGACATACTTGAGATGACTGTTGACTATCTGAAAAAGTTACGTGCCCAAAGAGGTAGGTCAACTTGTTACGCTAACAGTCAGTATGGGCTGGAAAAAACCAAACATTCGTTGATAAAATGACGTCACTGTTGATTCAAACGTAAGAATTACATCTATCTAATGTGCCTTTCTTACTATGTTGTTTCAAGGAAAGTCATCTTTAGCCTGGTTAATGGAATATTAGTGGCCCATTAAACAATAAAGATTAAGTGACAGAACAAAAGCCACTTAAAAAATTGCTTTGGTGATGTAGTTTCCTAATGGTACGGTATGTTTTGCTGTTTCTACAACATATTGTACTTATAAGTATTAATACTATTGTTGTAATTGTTGACATCATCATATTCAACATAATTATATGTCTTCAATTAGGAAGAAAAACACCCATAGTGAATTCATTGTTCTCTTCTTTATTTTCTGCTCGGTTAGTCTTTCCGGAATTTTGTGATAGGCTTCATGCTCTGTGCGCAGTCTACTCTCTCTTCAAATTCCATACTTAATACTTACACCGGACGATTTCGTTCAAGTGATCAACAGTCGTAGTCTTTATCTCCTTGTCACCTCTCTTTGAACCGAAATGGACCACATTGCGGTGTGCAATCTTCTCTGAGTTAAGTCTAAAGGCTAAAATTTCGTCTAATATGGGCAGAGTTTACTTGTCTAAACGATTCGACATTCTTCTACTACTTGCAGTCGTCCTAATGAGTACAGTATTTCGAATCGTGTCTGCCGAATGTCGTCTTCACTTTTGCGAGTACACTACGAGTTACTTCCATGAATACTCCCACTTTCCTTGTTTAAGATTTTAAAAGACATTCTGCATATAAGAAACCTCGGCTGATAATGTTCTCTTCTGCTCGCCACGAGGAATAGAATGTAGGTCTCTTCTTAACTAATCTCCTTTATGACTACTAAATAAATTGGATTCAGGCAGTTGTTTTTAAAATAATGAGCATATCAATCATCGTTAGATTGACTGTTGAGTTAAGTGCTTTGTCGTCCTAAGAAATGCGGAACTACTGTGAAATATGTTCCAGTATATCTTGGAAACTACGAGCTACTGTGAGCTGAAAGCAATAGATTGAATATATCCGAAATTTTCCTGGAATAAAAGAGATTTATAGCGAAAAAATCAACTTCGTTTGTTATTTAGTTTATCGTTGCACGTAATTTTCCTCCATCGAGTGGTTATAAGACGGGTTATTGGTTGGTTTTCTGAGAGTAACTCTTTATTTTGAGCACTCCCTATCTCAGTCTTACGCTTCCACTCAGAATTGTTGGTACAATCCTTTGCGACTTTGAAAGAGGAATGTCCTTTAGTTGGTCGGCTTTGCTCTAAAGGAGTAGCAGAAGTGCAAAGCACTTAACTCAACAGTTTCCGTTATTCGTAAAAACGTCGTGAGTTTGTGGAAATCATCTTTAACAGTGATACTGATATTTCACTACCCCCCTTCTATCAGTCATTTTTCATGGTTTTTTCACCTCACTGTTAGAATTTTCCATGACGAATATTTCGCCATAAACTAACAAAAAGCATCAGTGAGAGATTATCCGTAATTTGTCTCTTGAAAATTTTAGTCAAGGTTAAAAATATCTAAGCCATTTTCTCCTTTCGCACGTACCCAAAATGAATTCTAATGATTGAGATGTTGGTAGTAAGGTGACTTTTCTAGAAACATGAGAAAAGTATAATTTTTAAACTTTCAATGCTAACCTTACCTGTAGCAAAATACAAAATGGGTGATGTTCCAGATTCTGCCTCTCAGATTTGTGTCGCGGGTTCTGTGGATGGAATAACACAACCCACAAAGGCGTGCGATTCCAATCCTACATCAACGGCACCGTCTCCCTCCAGCGCTGAATCAACGTCCGATGGACCGAGTACCGCTAAGCGACGTCGCAACAAGTCACCAAGTCCACCTATGGCACCCGAACTGTGCACAATTCCAGTGCCTCCTCCGTCGACGCCACATACCTTGCAGGTTTTTCCACCCGCAAGAATGTCGGTCTTGGCACCGCACCATCGACTGCCAAACAGTTTCAACTTTATGACTCAACATTTGTTGGCGCTACAGTACCAACAAAATCTAAAAATGTCAACAATGCAACCTGGAATTTTGCCGCCAATGACTCCAGTGTATCCGTTTGCAGCTGTAACTACGATACCATGGAGGGGAATGTAGTTGCCATGCATTGCTTCCCGTCTCAAGGTTTATTCTGTGAAGATTGGGTGTATAATAGGCTATGATATTCTAAGAAATTCCCCATATGTGTAAATAGACTCGGAAGAAACTAAACGAAGAAGTTATCGCACAACCTTCGGTGAAAATCGGGGAGTGTTTGGTAGTTTTATCTACTTAACATCGATTGTTCGGAAATATAAGAGGGATAGAAGTCCCACTTTAACCAAATTCAAACGATGTGAAATTTTTATGAGAATTTACGTGTAGAATGTATATGTAAAACTGCATGTGTAAAATGATGCCCATTTTTCCCTGCACACATTATGTGACCAATACGAAAAGAATTCAGTGCTACTGGCTTTTCTATGAAGTATAACCGAAACTCCTTCCCATCTTTGAATAATAATTTCTGCTGAATTTCGCTGAACAATGTGGCTTTTGTGCAGATGAAATGATGTGCCTTGACTTGCCTTGAGTTCGAGTCTCATTGAATCTCATAGGATTACTGTCTAGTTATGTATATTATACTTATTAAGTGCTAAATCACAATCTCATATACTCAATCGCATTTGTGTTTATACTCAAGTTCTACAAACATTCTCAAATGTGTCATTGAAAAAGTTCTACACTCATCGTTTACTACTGAAGTACCGGTATTAGTGTCATATATCGCTACAGCCGTCTTCGTCGACAACCAGAGAAGTAGCGTCATACACTCATATATCAATAAATGAAAGACAAGAGATCGAACAAAGAAGGGTTTGGACACCGATGAACAGCTCATATAGTGTTTGGAAATCTGTTGCACACAAAGATAGTCGACAAGTCGAATAAAAAACACACAATCAAGAGGAAATTAATATTTTACAGAAAGATTAAACATAGGAGCGGGAGCTAACTCAACACATTAGTCACTATACAATATAGTGTTGGCTATATTTCGGATAGGCCTCGCATTTTCGTCGCAGTCGTAGACAACTGACAACTATATATGTACAAATATCCGTGTTACCACAGTCAACACGAATTCGTCGTACGTGCCCAAACCGTCCGATAGGGTAACGACTGGGCATGAATGCGCTGAAGAGGCGTCGCAAGCAGGTCAAATCGATATGTCTTAGCTGGACTAAGCCCGACTATCGTAGTCTCGATAAGACCGATTGAATCGTTGTTTAACATCGCCTCAATAGTGGGACCACGATGTGCGTAACAGCCGACGAGCTCTGACGTCTCTAGGCCACCTTCGCATAAGTTGCTCGCCTAAAAATCATTGTATTTAAAAAAAACAGTTCGTCTAAACTTTTCCCAAAGTTTTTCTTTCTTGTTTCACTACTACAATGTTGTATGATGTAGCATCTAATCAATTTCATATAAACCTATGTTTCCATCACATGTAGTGTTCCATCTCCAAAACACTCCCATTTTATCGCAGCGAGGTGTTTCATGGTGTTTAACTGCGATACACAACAGGCTCTTCATCTTCCAAACAGTGTCACTTAATATCAGGCGGTTACCATTTCTGTTTAGAAACGGCTACTAGTGAACCAACGCTACTGATTACTCCGTTCTCTCTGCAAGAAATCGTAAAAATGCAAAAAACAGCCAGGAGCGAATTGGTGGTTGTTTCTCCAGAATACAGGGAAGTGTTTTGCCAAATCAGAAATCCAAAAGCTACGTGATGAAACAGAAGCCGCACATGGTTTTCGTAAACCTAGGGCATTCAGATAACAAGTAGATAAGAAAAGCGAAGAACAAGATATAAAAGTAGAAACCACAGTTTCTTGGAAATAGTAAAAACTGTTATTTTGGTAAAAATTGGTGCTTCAAGATCAAAAAACGCAACCGTTTTATAGAAGGAACCTTGGTGTTCGTGTTCTTACCACTGAATTCGATTACGCCAGAATGAGGCAAGGAAACTGCAAAAGTGTGATACCGCTGCCGCATTATTCATAAGACCTGGGTTATCAATTAATCATTTTCCCGATCTTCAGATCATTTTTCAATTTTTTAAAAATATCCAGTTGCTTTGTGTCGAACCAGGCTATGGGTCCAAGCTGGCTATGACCAACCATGCTTCTAATCCTTCGGAAATTAATGCCACACTTGTCTGAGACCTGATCAATCCGTTTAATCAATCTTGAAACTCTCTAACGTGGCTGTGCAAGAACTGAAGAAAGAATCGATTCAAGCATTATTTAACGAAATTCATGAAGAAGATGAAAACCCTCAGCCAATAGCAGAAACCACACAGAAATTTCGATGAATTTCTCGGTTAATGAGAAGTACATAAATACAGGGAAAACTAGGAACACAATGACATGGCTTTCTGAGATTCCAAGGAGAATCCATTCGAATAGCATTCCGCGATATTCGTAAAGAAGACAAAAAGGTTTGGATTTACGGATGAATTCGGCTACTAATGATGGATCTCTTATCTGACCATTATACCCACTACGTGCTAATCAGAATCTACGTATCAATAGTTTCTATAAATAGCCGGTGGTAGAAGAAAGTTAACGGATTTGTCCATAGAAAAGACCTCAAAAAATAGACAGCCGTATAAGTAGTGTCGCATTGAGGTAGAGGTCGATAGAAAAAACTGAAAAATTCACCGCAACACCTCCAACTACGAAACTTGGCCAAAACCCTATTCTGTTTTGACGGCGTTTATAAACATTTTGACAACTGTGTTTACTTTTTATTTTCTGCCTACAACAATTTTAAAGGCAGGTATTTTGCGAAATACAACCACAAGATGCTGAGATACTTGCAAAACTCCGGACCGCAGGTGTCTGCGATGGGGAACGGACCCGCTATCAACCTTTCCGGGACTAACGCGTTTACCACCACACCATGTGGATCCCTCGTTTCGCCTGTCTCTTAGCTAGTTCTATCGATCAGTGCAATCACCTGTCAACGGTATTGACCTGGGGAGCACAAATCGACACTGAACACGATTAAGTTTGCAAATATCTCAGCATCTTGTTGTATTTTGATAGCTGTTTCAAAGAAAGAGCCTAACTCGTACTGCAAAACGGTTTCGTCCACCATGAGCTCTCCTCTTTGAAGCTATTCCAACAAACCTATAGAATTAAGTTGAGGCGTGAAGATATTTCGTATACTGGTTCGGTCCAACGCGTTTTATTCATCGGAATGCAATTTATTCAACGAAAGAAAAGTAAGTGGAACGGCGCTGCTATACAACAACTGTGAAATATATGACAACGGTAACCACCGCTTCACCTAATTGATGTCGTTTGACAAGAAACTGTTTGTTTGTGCACTTCGCAAGACCGTTGATATTACATTGGAAACAATCGCTGTTTATAAGAAGAATGAAAAAGTTTGGAAACGTATCCACAAGAATTAAAGGGGTTCTGGAAGTTTTAAATCTCGATCCTTTACTGTTTTTCAAAATGTAGCGTTAGGAACCACCGAATAAGTTGATCAAGTTATACGTATGTTAGTTGCGATTGTGGCGAACAATTCCGATGAATCGAAAGCATCGACAGAACCCACCTTGGAAACAAGCTCTTCCAAATAGTTGGCGTTTTCGCGACGCATGTAGATGCAGTACTCGGCATGTTCATCCGCTGATCGCAACCACTGCAACGTCGCTGTGGAACATGTGCGACGAAGCACTTTTACGCTGAAAGTGGAGTGAAGCATAAGCGTTCTTATTCTTCTCCAACCAAGCTGATCATTTTATACCTCTAACTTTTTCTCAATTTCCTCCATGGCAAGAATATGACTCATCATTTCGTCATCTTAATATCATTCAACTATTAGTTGGTTATTCGAGCTTACATCGTACTCGAACAGGTTGAACGGTAGGTGAATTAATCATTCGCTGCCATCTCAGTAAGAAACTAGTGCCAAGGCAGAAAATTTTTCTCTGACCCATAAACTTGGTGACTGCCTGCGGTGAAAACCTGAGAACGCTATAGTCCGGTTAGCAAAGAAAAACCACGTTCGACTAGCATTCGACATGTCAAAAAACAGTAGTACTCAATCTAATAGACAACAACACAAGCACGAAATGCCACGAAAACTGTTTCCCAATGTGTAGATATAATACCAGATCAGTCTTTTCAGACCATGACCACCATGTTCTTATAGATGATCCAGACCGTATTACATACCATTCGATTAACTTTCAAGAAAATGGGAACAAATGGTATCGCCCAGCAAGTGAATCATGTAATTCTTATCATACTAGGTGATAAATTCGATCGATTAGCTTTGGTGGTGCTGATTTCGCCCTGCACCCAACGATTACCAAGTTGGTTTATTCCTATGAAATTCTGTATGTCCGCTTTACTATCGTGCAATTTGAAATTCCCTTTTGGAAAAAAATAAGTTCCACTAACAACTAATCATCAGGTTGATGATGACACGGAACTCGATAGGCTTAACGGAAATCTTCTGGAACTGGGGCGTAACCAAAAATCTTGCTGGAAACTTCATCTTATCACTTTGGTTTCAACCTACTGATAGATAGGACGCAAGAACATGAATACAGACTTCGAATTTTCGGATGAGACATCGTAACGAAAATGGGTACCATCTTGTGACACTATTCGCTGCGGCTGCTCTCTTCCATGGGGATTCCTTTTTCAAGAAAAAAGGCTATCAGCACTAGATGTGGAAACACTCAGTTGGTGCCTTATGTGAAAATGTGTCAGCCACATCTTTGTGGACCAAAAACGGAATTCGTGCGACATCGGTGGTGCTCCATAATTCTGCATCAGACAGTGACAATAGGTTTCTTCTTTTGAACGGTCCTTTCAACGATAAAATAGAAAAAAATCTTGTAGTAACTCCCACGTCCGACTTTCTATTAACCTCGACATTGGTTGAACAATTCGGAGCGGAGCGTATGCGGAGCTGTGTTAAATGTGATTGAAATCTTGGTTTAGCGTTTTCTCTGTTTGGTTATGGAGGTGTTTGGCCGTGTTGATTGTAGTCAACTTGACCTTTTCAGGCTCTGAGGAAGACGAAATCCGCCGAAACGTCGGCTTGTACGTAAATAAAGAAATAAAATAGCACCTCGTATTTGTTGAACAGAAGTAGAAAGAAAAAATCTTGTCATCGCGTGAAAAGAAAAACAAACAGTAGACAGTGAGATCTAACGTCAGTTGTGTCATAAGTCTCTGAACCATTACACTGTAAGCTCTTTATTCGATGAGGTGGGCAAGTCATAAATTCTCACTGTTAGATAAAATCCATGATTGAGAGATTATATGCAATATTTTTTCTATTCATAACTCTTGTGCCAAACACCGTCATCCCCACTTAAAAACATCAATAACCATTCTTCACACAAAACTTTGAAGAATATTTAGAAGCTTAGGACCTAGTAAGGACTAGACCATACTTTGGCCAATTTTTTGCGAACTGGCGATTAGCACCTACATGCGGAACGCCTGTTGTATATATTTGCAAATACACAGATTGTAGAATACATCGCGCACCATTGTACAAAAAATGTGGTACTGATGACCTTCATAACTAGCCTCTTTAATGAGTGCGTTTTACAACCTTTCACGAATATTGCCCTAAATGAGCATTTTGAAAGAATTGGATAAAGTCTAATCTGCAGAATAAACATGATTTCGTAAAGGATTCATCTAGATAGAAGCTCTAATATTTCTAGGATTAGCAGGAGTCTCTAGATCTACTTCCTCTTCCAACTTTCGTCGACTACGAGGAAGCATTTCATAATGCATAAACCATTTGCACATCAACTCGAAAGACCATAAACACGTTCTGAATAAAAAAGCTTTCTTAATGTAACAGTAATGGCGCGTGTGCCGCAGTGGTCGGAGGTGCCCTGCAACAAACACGTGGAATCGATCCCCGTACCCATGGCCCACCAAGACATCCATCCGTCCAGGGTCGACAAATTGGTACCAGACTCGTCTGGGAGGATAGCAACACTGGCTCGATACATCGGCAAGTCATAGCGAGTCATTGTAAAGGTCAGATATGCATTCAATCACCTCCAAACGACGCTCAATGAAGCTGAATGTATGGCGCATCCCTCAAGGATTAACGCCGAGAACTTTATTGCAACAGTCATCGAACAACGCAGATACATATTTTTCACCGACCATCACGCAACCACTATTCAAGTTCATGAACGAGCTCGATAAGGTCACATAATATCGCAAAACTGTTCAACACGACAGTGTACAATTGAATTCAGTCACTCAGATAACACTCAAAAAGACTATTGATAAACTATTTTTCCGAACACCACTTTTTGACGACAACAGTGTTTTATTCCAGAGCAGCACCTCGGAAACAGAAATTATGCCCACAGAAATCAATGAAATAGGAAGAAAATCGAACTATGAGTCAGTCGAAAAAAGCCTGGAGTTAAGCAGAATTGATTATCCTGGATAGATTACCAGTTAAACAGACAAACATTCCACGTATATCTCAGCTTCTCTCGATCCCCTGACAAAGACCACTATTCACCTTAATAGTGATTCGGAACAACGCGCTCTTTTTTTTATGCAACAAATCTTCCAGCTTCGTGTTATGCAAAAGAAATATGCGTTAACATTTCAGCCAAACTTAAGAACTTCGAGCGACGGATTCTTAAGGTGAATCTGCACGCTGAACACTAAGCATCGTTTCGTAGTTTAGGTTTTTGAAGAATTTTCCGTCTTTTCACCAAGCAGAAGACATCTCAAATAATGGATATCAATGGGAGAGTGACATAGTGATAGAGAGAGCTGAAGATGAAAAGCAGAACAAAAGAACGTATCCCAAGAGAATCGAAACAAACTCGAGCTAAATCACGAAAACGGTAGACCGAGATGTCCATACAAGCAAAATATTTTCAGAGTTGGTGTGAACTTTCCGATCCTCAAACCACAATGTAGTTCACACACTAATGCAATCACCCCTGTAGATGATGGCCTCAAGACAGTGAACACTAACACTTAACGAGTACTTGGTGCTCTACGAATCTTTAACAGAGCTCAACCAAGCAAGCATTATAGGAAAGTTTTCCTTATTTCCTTATTTATTCCGAGTCCCTATAAGAAAGACGGGTGAAAAGATATTACATATGCAGATTGTAGTGCGTTACAGTTATATAAGGTGGAATGCTAGAGCTCCGAAGGTCATCCCTTAAGGCCCGCACAACTATTTATATAGAAGCATGGTATATAAGCATAGCCAAGAATATCTACGAGCTTGTGTCTTCGCAGAATACTATTATGCGACTCGACTAGATATGAAGACGTCGAAATATAAACCGAATAAGAGTCGTATAACACCCTCAAGTAAGCCGACCGATCCAAACAAATTTATTGACAAGTCATTCCGAGGTTACGTGAAGGGCGGTTTAGTAACAGGATTATTTTTGCTATGAAGTAGCCATTTTAATACCGACTTCTGCAGTGTGAATTGGCCGTTGAAAACAAATTGTTATCAAGAGGTAATGAGTATCATCAAGACTGCCGTGTAGAAAAGAGCGCTGGGGGGCTTCATTCAAGCGGAGCTTCAATGAAGAAGACTAGATACGATGACGAAGACACCACATCGAGGAGACAAACGAGTGTTAACCATCGCCTTGGTTCATCCGCTCTGAGGAAGGCGATGTTGTCGGAAGCTTAACCGAATAAAGCCGTTTATCAACTCCCAGTAAACTGAACAATCTAAAGAAATTTATTAATTATTCACGCTGAGGTTATGTGGAAGTCAGTTTGGTAACAATACTATTATTGCATAAGAAAATTGAGCAGATCTTTCCTTGAAAAAAATACCTCCATTAAAGTGAAGTTTGTTACGTCAAAATAGCATAAACTGGCTAAGCAAAAAAAACTACAACTTCCCATCCGTTCATGTTAGACTAGTTGTATATATTTCTGTATATATATACACATATCAGTATATATATATATATATATATATATAATGGTGCTTTAGGAATATACACTGGCTCTTGACTAGTCTATTATATAAAGGTTCCCAGATAACATCATGCGCTTACCAGAAACGGCGGCTTCTACAAAGTGATCCCCAGAGAGCTGTTCGTCCTCCACTAACTACTCTTCCACTAGTGCTCACGATGACGTGTGAAATATTGGCCAAACACCAAAAGTATATAGTCTTTAGTTGCGACTTCTGATGTTCACAGCAAAAAGGTCATCCATAATTCCCATCTTAACACAGTGTTGCACAACACATGGCCTTTTTGTTAGCGCAACTAAAGACTGCTTAATGTTTCTTGCCAGGCAAAATCACGAGAGCTATTGTTCTTTTAAGGACGCGTGTGGCGTAGTGGTCGGAGGCGCCCTTCAAAACACATGAGTCGATCCTCGAGCTCATGGCTCACCAAGCCTTCCATCCCTCCAGGGTCGGCAAATTAGTTTTAGACTTGTCTGTGAGGATAGCATTATGGGCTCGATACATCGTTGGGCCACCACGAGTCATTGTGAAGGCCACATATGCATTCAAACATCTCCAAACGATGCTTAATGAAGTCGAATGCATGGCACATGCAGGGATTGGTTAACGCCGAGAGGTTTATCCTTCTTTACTTTATGGCAAGAGATGAGTATGAGTATGCTACGATTATCGGTGTCAAATTATAGATGGCTGTTATAATGTCATACCTTGTGTCTTCGGGCAATTTTGGATATGGTGACTTATCGGCTTCAGTGCTCGCCCAAAGGTGAATTGTCTTCGGTTGCGAATCGTCGTTAGTGACTTGGAACCGTAGTTGGCCTGAGTGTACATTGACGACGAGGAATCTGCAAAACGGTTCCAATATCGGCATGAATTTTTTACGGAGGAACAACAAGTAGGAGGTAACACAGAGAATGCTGGAAAAAATCGATGGAGAACGATGAGAAAAGTGAAACTTGTCAGCATTTCCTGACAAGAAATCTATGCCATCTTAACGACTCATCGGATTTGTATTTTGATGTGCTTTATTTTGTAGAATTAGCACATGGCTTCAATGAAAGATTAAATGACGTTTCAAATGGATATAAGAAAAATGGCGATTTTTTAAAGTTTCAACGTGTCTAATCACGGCCGATATTGTGAAAATAGCACTGAAAAGCAAAGCTAGTAAAATTTCTTTCGTGCGTTGATGAAATGACGAAATTTCAACTCGTTGCTCTAAATGAACCTTATGTATTTACCCTATAGGCAATAAATCTCCCAACGGTTTACCGCCTCATCGTTGTTGGAAGGTGTTCCTAGGTGTCGGGCTGCCATGTACAGCGATTGGATTCATCACCCTGGCAGGGTTTCCCAAGCTGAGAAGAAGCCCAGCGTTTCCATTAAGAAGTCTAGCTAAGAGTAGACCAATACCAGGATCCACCACCGTCCTGGTATCAAAGTCGCATGGTGGCAAATCTCCCTTTGATCCACAAGGGCTGCGACTGCCTGTGGTGGCGAAGACCTAGGGCAGACTTTGGCCAGGTTACCGAGGGAGTGCAGGGAACCATAATGGCTTAACCAGGAAATCTCTGAAAAACGAAGATTGTGTTGGGGCCCGCACAACCAGTGAGGACAAGCAATTCAAGTATCAAGCATCAAGTGTAGTCAATAAACAGTGAGCTGGGCCTCAATTCCTAGAAAGACACTGAAGTCAACAGCGAACTTCAAGTTGATTTATAAGTGACTCCCCATCTTAAAATTACTACAAGCTATTTAGTTATTTTAGGAAGCGGTGAGTTTGCAAAGCTGTGTTCAAAGTGATTGAAATCTTGGTTTGGAGTTTCTTTGTTTGGTTATGGAGGCGTCTGGCCGAGTAGATTGCTATCAATCTGACCTTTCCAGGCTCTGAGGATGGCGAAATCCGCCGAAACGTCAGCTTAATCGTGAACAAAGAATAGTAACACCTCGCGTTTGCTCAACAAAAATACGAAGAAAATCGCTTTCTTTTTCATCAATCGCGAGGTTGTTATACAGCACACGTTTACTTTCGTACAAAAAACACCTGCAACACAGAGCTAGTCGACGCCTCGGCAGCATCGCCTTCTTCAGAGCCTTGAAGACTACACAGTAGAAAGTCGATCGTCAGCTTAATCGTGAACAAAGAATAATAACACCTCGCGTTTGCTCAACAAAAATACGAAGAAAATTACAAGTTATTTATATATTCCAACATGTTTCTCATTTTTTCTGCACGTTCAATGTTGAACGAGAATAAATATGTTGTTGTTCTTTTCAGATCGATTATTTTGTTTTGAAATCTGGACAAACTAAAACAACGCATGTAAATGTATCAGTTGTGGCCGGAAAGCAATCTACATGAATACACATTAGTTGGAACAAGGGCACATATTAAATATGGCAGGTCGAAAAAGTGAAAACGAAATCGATATGGCGAAAGTAAGGAGCTCTTTAAGGTTAGGGTTTAAAATAAAAGAACCGATGAAAAAGTTGTATACTTCTGAATGTAGAGATCTACCTTCTGAAGCCTGAAAACGGTTCGCTCCGCTTCAGCAGATTTCCATTCCTCAGCACCGACATTCGCACGTAACCTTCACATGCGTGGACGATCAATAGAACCTAAGGCAGTGTTCTCAATTCCTAAATAGACGTGCAATTTTATGACTCCCCATGGTCAATTCTGTACTAAGCAACGCGTTTAATGCTTTCTAGTTCTCAAAGAAAGATCTTTTAATGTCCCGTCTCAGGTGGTCTGCCCTTATGATAGAGGGGATTCTCCCGGCTGCTATATACATCGAAAATCGTACCTAATTGCTTGGTCAACCAAGCTGAGAAAAGTTCAAAAAGTTCATTTGGATGTCTTGCTAAGCACGCACTTCTGAGAAGTTAGAACTAGTGAGCTACCCTCGGTTACCTTGTTAGCAATAAGCAAAATAAGAAAAAAAATTAGGAATAGAGCTTCATAAGAAAATGCTGTGCTGTCCATTTGATGTCCATTTAAAATTAGACCTAATAGATGCATTCCACGGGAAGCTTAAGCCAACCGAGTCAAACAATCATTTCTTTCTAATTTCCGATCAATATTTTTTCAACCATAAACGATTGAAAAGTTGAAACCGCCCAAGGCGCTGTAGCATCTGCTTTCTTACTGTACATTAAAGCAGATGTTTTCTCGTCAATTCTCAATCATAAGTGATTTTTTTCTTGCATCCGACTGAACAACTGCGCCGGTACTGACGTAAGTCGACGGCTAATTTTAGCTGTGGAATGCATAGCATGCAATTTCGGCTTCGCTGAAGATATGATAATAGTTATCGCTAAAACACCAAAATCCTCAATAGACAAATAAGCAGCAATATTCCAGAAAAAGCATGCAGTCCGATAATAAAATGGACGAGTTTTCATTACATCTGCAGACTTTTGCATTAACGATGTTGTTAGGCGTGGACATTGTTCGAGAATCCTGACAGCGTTAATGCATTGAGGAATAAAAAGTGTTATTTAGATAATTCACAATGTTTACCTTTTTATTTTCTGCCTTCTATTATTTTTATGGCAGGGTATTAAGCGAAATACCCAGATCAATCCCGTTGACGGGTGATTGCTGATGGCAAAAAGATCGATAGAACTAGCTGAGAGACAAGCGAAACGAAGGACTCGCATGGTGTGGTGGTGAACGCGTTACTCCCCGGAAAGGACAAAAGCGCGTTCGTTCCCCACCACAGACACCAGCGGTCCGGAGTTTTGCAAATCTCTCAGCAATCTTGTGGTTGTTATTTAGATAATTTCAAAACCGGAATCTCCAACAGACTCCAAATTTTTATCCAAAAACTAGAAACCTACCAATTGTTTAGGGACAACAACCCCTTTAAGCTCAATGTTGCAAAGATTCATGGTACTACATTTTGAAAATGATTTTAACAAGTGTTCGAACAAGGCCACCACCATGGAGTACGATTGCAAGAGAAAGAAACGAATGGCAAATGTGCTAGGGTCCGCACAACGTGAAGGCGAACCGTCCAAGTCCAAGTAAGTAAGTTTAACCAGTGCGGGAATTTAAGCTAGGAAAGCGCCATTGATTGAATGCACATCTTACTGAGCTTGTCTTCTTCAAAAGAATTTGAGATCATGTTTGTAAAATAAATATTTCATAAAACAAGTAGGGCTCACTAACCTTATTGCTGATCGTCGTATTATTTGACACTATAAATCGATAATCCAAAGATGATCCTTTACGTGGAAATAGCTGACCAGTCTCGAGTATAGCGTCGTGAAGTAAATTCGTCTCAAACATACTTTCTGAGCTATGCATCTAGAAAAACCCCAGTGAAATCCCCATTGAAAGGATTCACTGTTTGTTGTTGGAATGGCTATCGGCCGCTTGAAACTTACTTCAACTTTTTTCTCCATCATAGTACTGGTCTCAGTTGGTCTCCTCAGATTCACCTCAAGCGTTTCGTAGGACGATGTGCTACCGCGCAATGAGTCACGTACGAACACAGTGATGAAGTAACGTTTTCCAGATCCAAAATCAAATAGTGATTTACTGAACGAATTGAATCACTGCTCAGATGATTTTCTTCTTCACCTTAGATTCTGAATAACTATTGAGTTGTTAGTCTGCGGAACACAGTGAATTGATTCCAAACCCTCGTTCAATTCACCACATACTGCCCAATCAGGAATACGGCGAGAGGCAATCGCACAGAAACGGTAACGATTTGCTTCGGCTGACCTAAAAAATGGAAGGTAAGGCGAAAAGATTTAAAGAATGATAAAAGGGCAAATGAAGAAATACGGCATACTACGTCATTAGATATTCCCCCCTTATACTCATAAAACAATAAAAATCGAACAAATTCCACCCTCTATGGATACATACTCTTGAAATAACCTAAGAATTGGTACAATGTATAAGTGGAATAATTCACAGCATAAATCTATTTTAGGAAATCCATCTGGATTGAAACAGAACTATGGCATTAGCCAAGGAAAACCTCAGCAGAACTAAAGAATTCTGCCATTGAACAGTGAAGTATTTTGGTAGATGTAATTTCTCCCAACTGCCCTTGTTCAGCTGTCTCGAGATTGGCATCTGTTGTTTAGGTTGCTGTGGTTCGATGGCCGACATTTCGAAGACTTCGCATTCTTCAGAAGCTAGACGTATTTTATAACTATTTACGCCTTTTATACGTACTTTACACGTACATACGTCACGTCCAGGCTCTGAAGAAGGCGAAGTCGCCGAAACATCAGCAATTGAGCCACAACAGCAACAACAACAAAAGATACCAACTTCTTGTCACCTCAAGAAGAGTAGTTCGTAGAAACTACTTATATTAACTAATAACGCAGAGCTTTATTGAAAGGCAGCCTTTTTAGCAAAGTTTTTCCTTTTTTCTCTCTTGAAGAGCAGCTTGATGAAATGTGCTTTCAACTGCACCTACTTGCTCATCATCAAGACCAAACAGCAGCGAAATCAGTGCGAAATGTCGTTTGAGTTAAACTAGTCGACAAATCACTACAAAATCTTAAGAACACCATTCTTTTGAATAGCCTGCATCATTTCTAATTCCATGAAGTCCCATTCGTGTGTAACAAGAGAAGTACCTAGAATTGCTCGAGAGTCGGGGATACATGACATTTCCATTTGAGGTGCTTCGTTCCTTATTCTTTTTAAGGTGAACACCTATTAAACTTCGCTAGATTATGTGTGGAGCTTATTAGCCTTCAGGGAACGCCATCCGTCCCATGCATTCTATACTTACTGGGTTGCAAGCTTTTGAGTCGATTAAAACACAGGATTCAATGCACACATTCACAACGGACCCAGATACACATGCATGAATGGGTTCATCTCCATGAAAATATAGGTAGATTCGAAGTATCAAAGACGGCAGTCTCCTAAGTCCCCCTGATTCGCTTTTTGCAAGCGTTTATCCCTCTCTCCGCCACATGACTAAGACATTATGATTGATTTGCCCAATCAATCACATACGGGAGAATTCAAGTACTCGGAATAGTCCCTACTTATATAATACATTTTAATCATATAACACATTTTATAATACACTTTAAGTTAGACCACGTCTTTGTTGTGCGCACAATTTTCCCAGAGTAGTTAAGCTAACGCTTATTAATCAGAACAAAATAGGAAAAAGAATAGAAAACAGATCTTTCTGTTCTACATCACTTACATCCCCTCATGCACCATAAATAGCTTTTTCCACATATAAGGAAGTAATCAAATGTATAGATTAAGGGAATTCGGCTTGCCTGATTCGTTCGACGACCTTCCATGTGATTAGCACTTGACTGCTGTCTGAACTATCGCCTTTCGACACCGCGTAAGCCAGCCTAGTGTCATGAGGTAGAGGTGGATAGAAGGCGTCCATCTCATCTTGGGAATGCGACAGAAACAGACGAGCTGATGACGGGGTGGACGCCGTCAGCACCAGCAAAAGTATTCCTGAAATTTACGGTATTGATAAAGTTAAGGGAACTCAATTAAAGCCTGGTACAGCAGCAGTACCAGCACGTCTTTCCTGTGATTTCCCTTGTTTGATGAGGTAAGGTTGCTCTACGATGGGCACTCCTCTTCAAGCTCAATCTGGTTAACAAAGGGTTAAAGACGAAGAAAGAATTAAAGAATAGTCGATTAGACCAAGAATATGGCAAGAGGCAAGTATAACAAAGAAATATTCTTTGATTTCTAGCTCAGGGACGGCGTCAAGCAGCATGCAGTTATTGGAAAAAAGGTCTCACCAGTAGGGTTAATGGATTGTTTCCTGATCAGCTAATTCATAAAGCGAGTTCTTGTATTGTAAAACGAGCTCGAAAAAACAATCTCAACAAGTGTGTTGGAGATATCTTCCCTTTGTAAATCACTTATTGCACCAATTTTCATGGCTCACATGGTCATCGTTCATTTGAGATAGTCACTAATCAATGGAAAGTGATCATGAGAAAACCAAAGTCGAGGAACGTTAAAAATGCGGAGCCTTAGAGCGTTGGTGACCTCTTGGTGTACTAAGCCAAACATAACTGAGACATTCCTCGTGTACTTGTTGAGCAAACGCGAGGTGTTATTTTATTTTCTATTCACGAATAAGCTGACGTTTCGGCGGATTTCGCCTTCCTCAGAGCCTGGAAAGGTCAAGTTGACCGCAATCTATTCGGCCAAACACCTCCATACTCCATAACCAAACAGAGAAAACGCTAAACCAAGATTTCAATCACATTGAACACAGAATAGCTTCTTTTCACACTCACCGCTTTCTATGAGGCTTCCACTAAGTGTGTAACGTGAAGACCAACCGCACAGAACTCACATGGAAGCGTAATATCCCTCTTCCAACAAAATAATAGGCTTATATACTGCCCAATATCACGCGTGATAATGAGGCATTCTTCCCTGCGGTTCATTTTCGGATTTCTGGAATTAATCCAGAACGCCTCGAGAGTTTTGTGCGCTTATCTTCTCGATTCCTATGCGAGGATAACTGAGACAATTTTGCCAATGTCTAACACATTCTCTAACAATGACGCTTGTTACAAACCTAGAGAAAAAGTAGAGAATGTGACCTCGCGGAATTTTGCGCAGACGTATTTATTATTTATGTATCGTATTTCATAACAGTGGCATCCATCAAATAAGGGAAGTTCATGTGGAAAAGGTTGTGAAACCGACCTTTAGGGAAATTCTGTTTGAAGAATGTCATCCGTCGATCGTCTTCCTGACCGGCGATCAACTCAAGCTTTGGAGAATCCAGAGAATCGATGCGAGAGAACTCATCTTCACCTAGGAAGCTGTCTTCAATACATCGGAAGGAAGTAGCCGATATTTATATAAGACACATACATATAACTCTGCTAACATAACAGTTGTAATATATAATAGTGAAAAAAGGCTACAAATTTAAATTTAAGCAACATAGGCTAGATCCGGATCGTAAGGATGCTGTTGGGAAGATCGCACGAGTGTTCTGTGGTATGCAAATGTCCTTAATTCATAAATATACTAATCATTCGCTGCTTTCTCCAGCCAACTTTTCAGTGCATGAAATCAGAGAAATGGTTGGTATTTGAAATGGGACATGTTGGGTTAGGCTTAGGTTCGAGGCTGCAAGAAAGCTGGCTCTGGTGAAGATATGTTCTTCCTAAAGAACACTTCACAAAATGACAAGCAAGTTCACGAAGAACAACAAGAAAAATCGAATTTTCAAATAAGCTCAACGACGTTTGACGTCTATGGTTAATCTTGACCGGTTTGATTGCCTTATATATCAACCTTTTCATTACCTGGTCTATGTGAGCGACCCGTTTCTCCCCAAATATACCAATTTTTTTTTACCAAAGACAGCTACTGAATAATAAGAAAAATTAGCAAGAGTGGATCGCTGAATGAAATCGATTCTATAATTCTAATCTGATCGGGATGTCATCAGCTAGGTGAGTCAATTGTGGACTTGATATCACTGAATGGACTAAATTTCCGCTGCACTTACTTTCAAATCACTCAATGCAACATAGTTCCCTAAAAATTTTCTGTTTCTGACCATTTATTCCTACCATAGGAGTGCGCATGACGCAGTGGTTGGATGCGCCTCGTAACACACACGTGGAATCGATTCCCACGCCCATGGCCCACCAACCCTTCCATTCCTCCGGGGTCGGTAGATTGGTACCAGACTTGTCTGGGAGAATAGCAGAAGTGGCTCGATACATCGGCAGGTCACCGCGAGTCATTGTAAAGGCCAGATATGCATTCAATCACCCCCAACGATACTTAGCGAAGTCGAATGCATGGCACATCCGTCAGGAATTGATCAACACCGAGAGCTTTATCCTTTTTATCCTTTTGTTCCTAGCATAATGCCACACCCACATTCCTGCTGTGCACACCGAGATGAAAAGTACATAACGTTGTTGAGATTTGTTTCACTGAAAAAAATCTACCCACTCCAGCTCAGTCATACGATTAGCGTTTTCAATTTGAACACATCAACATTACTTTCACTAACTGAATCGGTTTCCACAGTCTCGAATATTGCACCTTGTAGAAATCCAATAATCTTTCTTCAATGGCTAGTCCCATGAAACGCAAATGTTAAGCTGCTTAAATGCATGTGTTTACCCTATATCTATTCCGACGATTACCAACGCAATAAAGTCCGAAAGCATTTAGATTTCTTCTATGCGAAAAACGAACGCATTTTCCCACTTTTTTCTTCTGTGACAGCAAATCCATTCGTGGTGAGAGTCCGCTTTATCCCACTATTCAAACATGCGTGAATTTTCCGCTCAGCTTCACAATCACAAGTGTTGCTTAAATTACTGCAGTCTGAACTTTGCTGGTATTAACGACTAGAGCAATGACTAACTGAAAGCCCTGCAGTATTCATAGATACCACGTAAACTAGCCATGTGGACAAACCCAATCCATAGAATAATGAATAAATTAGAAAACAGATTGATAAATAGTGCAAAACACAAAGGTGGCCATCACAGTAATTTCATACTACCAACACAACAAACGGGTTGGGAACTCGAAATTCATGGACTGATGAAACTCTCATATCATTATCTAAAGCTAAGCATCGAAACGGCTTCGGTTTTGCAAGCATTTTTGCCACTTTGCATTTTTGCAGTCGGTGCGTTATTTCTTTATAAGCATAGAAAGTATGAGCTTCTAGGGCATGACGATGATGGAGTTAACGAGCACGTAAACGCAATCTGTCCGTTCTCACATTGTCTTATACCAAGCCAATAAAACACATTCAAGAAATAGAAAACGTAAGTGTTAGTGGGGATTTTGGTTGCCCAGTCACGAAGTAACAGTTTGCAAGTGAGTGATTAAAGAGTGATGAAAGTGACATAAATTCTTTTCCGATCGCAATTCTAGGATTTTATGTCCGCAGATATGTTCATGGATGCGCAAAAAGTGCAAAGGATAAAGGGATAGAGGATTCGGCTCTGATCGTTCGACTTAATCAGACACCGTAGAGCGCATATATGGCCTGTGCCAATGGTTTGCGGTGACAATACAAAGTATCAAAACGGCGCTGCTATCCTCACAGACAAGTGTGGTACCAATTTGTCGACCACAGAGAGTTGGAAGATAAATGAGTTCGGAGCGCGGGATCGAACCAATGATCACGGATGTATTGATGGGCACCTTTCACCACTGTGATACACGCGCTCTCACATGTGTGAGTGTACCTGGGCCTACTTAGGGTGTGTCTTGCACATGAATTCGATCTAATGAATAGAATCAAGTGGCTAGAAATTGCATTAGAAGAATTAATCTTCATCTCTAACAAATAGGTCATACGGCTAATGCAGGACTGTCGTAGAAACTGCCATTGAGTGCATTTAGCTCCAACAGCAGAGTTCAGCGAGATATGTATGCTTTTGCTGTCGTTGAAAAAAGTAAGATAAATGCACTTCGAATTCATCCATATAACGAACTTTATGCATGAAGAAGCACATAGAGACCTTAGTGATGTTCCCTTGAGTGAGTAGAAGACTTCAGCCGAGTCAATGGAGAATCAAAGGAATAATTAATGAAAAGCAGCGATTTAGCAAACTGGAAATGAAACCCGCAAGTAACAAATGAGCCCTTAAATTGGCTTGCACTAAAAAGACAGCTCCAGAAAAGCGTTCACGTCTGCACAAACGCAGATATAGGCCACTTCATATTTGCATTGAGTGGTCACTACTCTACTATGAACCCCACATCGGTCTACGTCGCAAATATTCCATGTTGATTATGTAGTAGCGTCCATATGCCAGCAGTAATCGCTCATGAAGATGCTTAAGACCGAAAACGAGAGCAAAGACGTCAGAAGAACACTTCCGTTCCAGAGAGTATCTTGGTTTCAACAGCAGAAAAGGCTAAAAGTTCACTATTAGTCGTCTTGCTTTAATTTATGGAAAATTGATTACCATACTTTCAAATGGCTCAAACTCGCAACACCCAGAGATCATTCTAGTACTGACCACGCAAAGATCAGTGTTCACTATGCCAAACCTTGATATGCTGTGTTCCATGTAAACGAAAGGAACAGCTGTAACAAAGTATGGCAGCTTGCATAGTGCAAACCCTACTTAAATGTTCTGCGATGTAAGCAAAACCTCAAGTTCAAGAGGTGGAATTTGGTGGTGATATAAACAAATTGGTATCCCAATAGGTTTGGAGATTTTGGAATCGGAAAGATTCGAGAAAAGATGGAAATCTGCTTTCTAGATGTCAGAGAACATCGAGCTCTTCTAGAAATCTTTGAAAAATTACAAAAACGTTAGCACGGTTGTGTAAAACAATTGCATGGTGCAAAAAGAAATCATTTCATTTAGCCATCAGAGTGAGAACGCATTCTTTTTCGCAAACGATTATCAACCGTCTGCCTCGCTCGAATAGATAGAACGAGTAGCAATTGAGAGCAGAGCAAGTGCAAAATTGATTCCCAGAGAAGAATCTGTTAACAGAAGTCGGGGAAATTGTGGTGACTCTTAAATTTTCGCTTTTCTTAGGCTGGATGGCCTGGATTTCAGATCACAATCGGCTGACTAGCAGAAATTTCACAACTCGAGAAATCCGCCTTTTCCACTCTGATTTCAAAAACTATCAAAACAGCGATAAACATTGGTGCAAACTGAAGTAGAACAAGCAATCAGTGACAGAAGTAAGAAAGCAGACAAAGTAATTATTGCAAGCAGCAACTTTCACAGCACTAATGTACTTCACAAGTAGCTTAACGTCAATGGTAAAAATAGTGAAAGGCTGAAAGCAACAGAGTAAGCCAATTTTTGCAAGTTTAGTATAAATAACCATCACTGTTTCCGTTAACACTTCACTCAATAAGTTTGCAACTGTTTTCAGAGATTTTTTTACAAGTTTCCCCTCAAACATCTGATTTATAATCCTCTCTATGGGTCCTCTTTCGTTGATAGAAGCATTACTTCCTACGTGTTCCTTCCTATTCTTCTGACAAAATCGTTCACCGATCGTCAACAAATAAATAGGACGGATTCTTTCTCATCCATATATCGCCTTCTTCACGATAAAATCACTTCATGGTTCTTCGTACTTTTCTACCAAACGAATGAATAGTAGAATCACATAGCCAACCTCAATGCTTCTTATTTTAATCAGAACTGGATGACACCAAGTTCTTGAAACAGACTTTGCTGCTCTAGAACAACTATGGGCTACTCAACAGGCACTGGAGGGGTTCCACGTTTTGTACTTCTGCTTATGAGACTGTTTTCGTCAAATGTACTAGTAATGCCCACCCGGTTTTTCAACCAAGCCGATGAAAAGTCGACTGAAGGAGTTTTTTTCTACAAACAATCACAAGCATTTATAAGGTGTTGTTATATAACTATGCAAGTTTTACGCGAACTATTTCTAAAGCACAACGAAATTTCCTGCAAGAAATCATTGAGTTTTTCACCAGAGTTTCATTAGTCATTGTTTTCCCTTTGTGTAGTCTCGACACTGCCTTAACCAGAATGACTTTTTTCTGCAATTCTCCACATGAACTTCTTCAAAGCAGACATTTTAAAGACACTAGACAATGGAAAACAAGTGATAATTATTATGTAACCATCATGAAACCTTCTCCAGGTGATGTTCTTCCTTTAAATTTACGGTCACTAACCTCCTTTGAAACTGTAGATCCTCCAGTGAACCGATGCTCCACATGGAGTGACAAAGAGAAGCAGTGGACCCTCGGAATTATGTGAATACAGGAATCTGAAATTCGCGCATTTCTTGATTCTTCTCACAAATTTTGCTACGTCTAAGTAAGAATTCCCTAAATTCACACAACACATTGCGAACATTTGTCAATAGCATTCATTTGAAAGGTTTCTCTTTACTTTTACCTCTTTTCGTGGCCAGGCGCCACATCAGAAACAATTTCCAGGTTTACTGCTAATGATTTCCACTGGAAAATGAAAAAACCGTAGATTCCTGGCAAAACGAATAGTGCAAGAGCTAATTTCATCTGAAAATGACTCGCAGTTAGTCCTATATGGAAGGACCGTTCCATAGTTCCAGAAAATTAATATTCTGGGGATTTGAGCTGGAGAGAAATATCTCAGAAGTAATGCTTGAAAGCAAGAAACGCTTTCGTTATTATCATATGATCAGGTTTGTTTCAAAAGAGTACACATTCACAGGAAGAGAAAGATATCCCTTTTCAGTAAGAAAACTAAGGTTCTGAGATTAGCTGTATGGAAAACAAAGCACCTGTTACAAGTTTCGTGTGAATCAACAATTACTGGAATAGTAGTAGTGAAAGCACATCAAATAAAAGATGTAATCCTTTCCACTTGATGGTGGACCCGTGAAGAACTTTATAATTAACGGAGTTTTCAGAAAAAGAGTCAACAAGAGTCCGATCGTAAATAATGGCAAAGTGAGGTCATTAATTTCAAGCTGTGGAGGGTCTTAAAAGGGAAGACTTTTTTCTCTGCAAGCGTCACCAGAAGACTCATTCATTTTAGCAATTTTAGCTTGAAATTTGTTTGATGGAAAACGACATTTAGGAAATATTTTTGCATATTTGTATATATCAGCTATTCTGAGATAACTTATTGATAAATCTGAGCCGATTTACTCAGGTGTTTGCAAGCTGTTTCTATAAGAATTTCGAAGAACTAATCATGCAAACAAATGTGAAACCACTACAATAGGATAACAACCACATGATCAACAAAAACACTAGCTTATGTTCGCTACTTGGACCTTACCCACTTTTGACGCCAAGAAATTCGAACTAAATTCAATTGTAAATTCGGTCAACGGCGTTTTCTCGTTGAGGAAATTTAATGAAGACCGTGTTTTCAAGAGATTAACGATAGCACTTTCAACGTAAACAACCATCGACCACTCTACGTGGATCTTCAGAAAACGCTTTGTTATAAAAGAACAAAGAAACACTATTCTCCGATTCTAAATGAAGTTTTTTTTTAGAAAAGAAAAGGAAATAAACCCTTTCCTTAGCAATTTTTCTTTTTTCGTCTTTCCTTTCATTCTAGCGCTACTTAATGAGGCATGTAGAGCATTGCCTAGTTCTCCACCCATGTGAACCGTGGCTAAAATGAGAAAAGGAAAGTAATTTTCAGAAATGAATGCGCCCGAATTCCATCATATTGATGGAATACACTTGTGAAGAATTTGTCTACAAATTTAAATAGTAAAATGAATGATTTCGCAGAAATTTTGCGGTTCCATTCCACGGAAGTTTCCAAAGCGAGATGAGAAGATAGCAATGATGAAAAATGACGACCATCATAAATGGCGGAATGATTTCTAGCTTTAAAGATTTCCGATGCAGAAAACACACACGGCAGTAGGAAAACTGAGCGCGTCACCTAATGGAAAAACAATTTTGAGGGAAAGAACGCTACTCCAGTCAGAAATGTGACTTATTGCTTTGTTTAAGAAACCATACAGTATATAAGGAAATGTATGCTGACTAGCTTGTTACGAGAAGCTCTTCATTCACAGATTGCGTTATATCAAAAATACAGAAAAACCCTATAATCTATAATCTAACCCTATAATCTAGAAATATGTTGAAAGACGAGAAACAAAGATGGAAAACGAGAAGAACAACAACCGGAAAAGTTGCCACCGGGTAAAGAAGCGTGGAGCGAAGTAAAGAAGAGAATCATCGCATTTAATATAGAGAAATGGATGAAAAAGATTCGTTTATGCAAATGTTGGCAGACTTGGACATTGTTTACAGTGAGATCTCAAAAATGCACTGAGAATCACAACGCCGTGAAACGATGAGTGGAAAAAGTAGCATTTCTTTTCGTAGTCCAACGTCGGATCAATGCCGTTATGCCACATGGGAGTTTCGAGCAGGGGAATGAGCTGTGGAGACTTTTACAAGCACATGAATAAACACGTGACCAAGACGTCAATCTGCAAAAGTCAATCTGAATCAGATGAATGACCTTTCATCGAATCTAATCGTGAGCACCATCTGCTTAGAATGTTAACACTATCCGCGTCAAGACTATGGTGAATGAAATCTTTTCTCGCGATCGGCGTGGGTTAGAGGAAAAAGCAGGGATTGGTTCAATCGAGATGGCCAGACCACGTGTTGTGTATCGTTGTCTCAGAAGAGCAACAAAGAAAGAATGTAAAGCAATACTGGGCTGATCACGATACAGAGGATCCATTGTGATCCTGACAACAGAGATAATCCGAGACAAGTCGTACTTTCTCCGAAAACTATGTATGTGTAACGCTTCTTATGATAACGGGTAGACGCGACACATTATGTGTTATACTTAAAGTTTTTTCTACGAGAAAAACAATGACAAAGGACGTACTTTTCCCAATGTTGTAACCCATGCCACATGCGCTTTCGTAAAAAGCATAGCTCTGCGTGCCTTCTCTACTAACATTTTTCTTCCACTCGATTCTTTCTTTTCTTTCTTTCCCTCTCTGCTTCACTTTTCTCTATTCGTAAACTTTTTCTGTAGTTCATAAAGTCAGTAATAACACGTTAATTTCACCAACTTTATTTTTATGATAATCTTTATTGGAGAGATCTCGAACTAGGAGTGACTAAGTTAGAACTAGAAGTGTGAAACGTAAGAATTTCAGCCCCATCTTTCTTTCGCGTCTCCTCCTCAACCATGGAATCACCTTAGAAGGACAGAATATTTCAAAAAACAAAAGTCGTAGAAAACTTACAAACTTGTATAAAGCGAATTGTGAACAAAAACAACAAAAAACAGATTGTAGGTATAACCGATGGTACAGTGGAGTGAAAAGAGCTCCTGTAGTCGTAGTGGGATTGTGTGTAGAACGCCAACACAAATGAGCCGTTAGTTTCAGCAGAATCTCCTTCTTCAGAGCCGCTTTTTTCACCTGTGGTGAAAGGTGAAGGTTCAGCTCAGCATTGCTCAAAAGGTCAGCATTTCCGAGAAAGAAAACGACGAACTTATAGCCCAGTGCCGAGGTTAATAGAAAGCCGATCCTGGGAACTGAACGGTTAGTGCTAAAATTTCGTGAAAAACTTTAAAATCTTTTCTTATTCGATCGAACTTCACTGTAATCTGTGGTATATCATTTTATATAAATGCGAATGCTGCATAACTTCGCCCTGTTAGATTCTCCTGGCAATGTCCTCATATCCCGACAATCTGCCAATGACAATCGATCCATAATGTGACCATTACATTTCCTTCGCAAAAGAAAAAAAAACGATTTTTACACTATGTCACGAATTCTGAGCGCGTTTTAATGTGCTGCTGAGGAATGACGTGACTTAGCAGCATTGATTCCGTTATTTCGTGGGCGAGTACAAAGGCATTGTGATGTGTTGAGTTGTTGTTACGCCATCTTTCGACGACGTACCACTTCCGATTCATTTCCAAATCGTCGCCATCGTCTTCAGAAGAAGTTCCGTCACCAAATCACTTTGTAACCATTGTTCCATTTTCCCATAGCGCCCGAGTTTACGCGAAAATCCAATAATTCTACATATCCTTACAGAGATCAACGTCTAGCTATTCATGTAGTTACGCTCGCGTGCTTGCAACCATATTAGTTCAAGAGCAAAAAGTATGGAGCTCTCGGCATTGAACAATCCCTGAGGGATGCGCCATGCAATCAGCTTCATTAAGCGTCGTTTGCAGGTGATTGAATGCATATCTGGCCTGCATAATGACCCGTGGTAGTCTACCGATCTATCGAGCCGGTGGTGCTATCCTCCTAAACAAGTCTGGTACCAATTTGCCACATTAGTTTACTGATAGCCAGTGATAGCTTTTCATCACTAAAATTAATGAGAGGCCTCAAGAATTCTCTGAATATTGAAGTATTTCAAAAACCTTTGAAAGAGGCTTTATCCTGTCCCTTCAAGGTTATGAATGGTTTCAACTTATTATTTACTGCCTACTCTTTTTAACGGCAGGGTATTCATTGTAAAATATAACTTCAACGATGCTGAGATACTTGCAAAACTCCGGATCCGGGTGGTGTGGTGGTGAAGTGCGCTACTCCCCGATAAGGACAACAGCGCGTGTTCGTTCCCCACCGCATACAACTGCGGTCCGGAGTTTTGCAAATATCTCAGCATCGTTGAAGTTATGAATGGTCTTCAGACCTTTCAATTAATCTGTAGATTTTACTTTTGTTTTTGTTTGAATTAACAGAGTTCATCATGAGCTGAGAACTCTAGTTGTTTCAAGTTAGAAGGCCGAAATATTTTCGCTCGTTCAACTTGTCCAGATTTTGTTGGGATGGAAAAAATTCGGAGGAAGAAGTATTCAAAATTTTGACCGCCAAAAAATAATATTAATTACTAAATTAGCAGGTTCCACTAAATTCCACTTAACACGTTTCCCACTCTTCTTTTTAGTTTACAAGTCATCCAACCTCTCAGCAATGCGAGGTCTTCGTGAACATCAAACAAACAGATCATCCCTACACTAAATATATCAGTACTGATTAACAGGTTCTAGTTTTGTGACAAAGATTGACGTTTTAAAACATTTCGAATTAAAATCTTCTTAGAAATAAAGAGTAAGAGACCGATGTAAGAGCACATTCAATAGTATGGTGCGAAAAAATGGTCAGCAAAGTTTTTTCGTGAGGAACTAACGGTTAACAACTGAGCCCAGCTATAGAAGAATGCCTTATCAAAGCAAAATTTATGAGCTTGGAAATGCTTAACGAAAAACAGTGGAAGTTTGAATGACTAATGGAAGTACTCGAGACGGTCTTCCATAAGGATTTTCTTCCTCAATACATTTTGTATTAATCTTGAAAGAATTTCTGAGTGGCATGGAATCGTCCGTAATACGAACATTGTCTTCTGGACAACGACGAATCGCTAGTAACTGGTAAAAATGAAGGTGTGGGTGAAATCCACAAAATGAACGTCGGCTTTGGAAAACATCTTTACAAATACAGGAGACTTCGTTATTTCCCTTCTTCGTTTACGAGACAAAAATAATTGCCAGAAGACGTGAAAAGCAGTGAGCAATAAAGACAGAACAGAAAGACACTAGCAAAACTGACATAGAGAGTCATTTTGACTATACTCTTGTAAAGAAGAAACATTTACAAATGAAAAAATAAATCCCCAAGACCGACTTTCTGTTAACCTCGGCATTGATTGATAATTAGATGTTTTTCTTCAATAAGTGGACACGAAATTGTTAGTATACAATTTATTAGGATACAATAGCTGACGTTTCGGCGGTGCGGTTTCGCCTTCCTCAGAGCTTGGAAAGGTCAGATGGAGATGCGTTCTACTCAGCCAAACACTTTCATCACCCCAGCAGATAAAACTTAACAAATGAATTTGTATTCGCATAAGAAATATCTTCATCTAAACACCCACCGTTTATTCGTTGTAAGTATTTAGGTTAGTTGATGGATAGCAGCCGCACAGAGTAATACATGGGCGAGAACTGTGTTTGTGTCAAGTCATTGGATTAGCCTGAGGTATGGCGTAGGGCCACACCTGATGACAAGACACTCCTCCTTGCGGTTCATTGTTGAATTTTTGGAATTGATCCAAAACGTTTCAAGGGTTTTACGCGCTGATGTTTTCGATTCGTGCGTGAAAGTAGTGACGTTGCAGTGACATATTGCAGCCATAAAACGTTGCTTAATAAGGGCTGGTCTAGAGAATTCCGTAAGAGTGATAGAAATACTATCGGACACTCTAAGACGCCAGCTAATTCGCAACCGCCTATATGACCGTCTGTGTATAACGAAAAACTGCATAATTTTCCCTAATGGTAGAGACGGTGATTGCATGAGTTCCGGTACAGTCTATCTGATCTCTTATAAAGCGTGCGAAGACGAATACGTTGGCGAAACGGGCAGACCCCTCTGTGTCCGCATAAAGGAACACCTAGTCGGAAAATCTAAATTAAAACCAAACGCTCCACTAGGCGTGCATAGGATGCAGAAACACAACGGAGAGGATTTTGAAGTAGGAGTCACTATCCTCACGCACGAATCGAAAACATCAGGGCTTAAAACTCTTGAAGCATTTTTGATCAATTCGAGAAATTCAAAACTGAACAGCAAAGAGAAGTGTCTTGTCATTACGTGTGACTTGGCGCCATACCTTAGGTTATTCCAATGACCTGACACAGACACAGTTATCGCCCACGTATTACTCTGTGCGGCTGCTATCCGCCAACTTAAATACTTACAGCAAATAAACGGTAGGTGTTTAAATGAAGCTGTTTTCTATGCAAATGCAAGTTTATTTGTTCACTTTCATCTGCTGGGGTTATGAAAGTGTTTGGCTGAGTAGATCGCATCTCCATCTGACCTTTCCAGGCTCTGAAGAAGGTGCAACAGCCGAAACGTCAGCTATTGTATCGTAGTAAATTCTATACTAACAATCTCGTGTCCACTTCTTAAAGAAAAACATCAAAAAAAAATATTTTTAACACATTTCTTATAATCTTTCTCTAGTTTAATTATTTAACAAAGAGAACCAATTATTTCTTGAGGGCTTTTCTCGGTAGTTAGTCGATAAGAGATCAGGTTAAGCGAGTAAATAATGACTGGTGCATTGGTATTGGAAGTTCAAGAACAGTGACAGTGATTGAGCTAATCCTTCAATTAATAAATGACTGGAAACGACTGATAAATTCTAGAATGATTTTAAAGATTCAGCATCGCCTTATCAACATCGCACCGGCGATTTCTATACCTGAATTAGTTTCTTCTTGAGGCCTTGAAGTTGAAGTCTTCTTGAAGACGAGCATTCAACAAGGAAACCCCACTTCAAGCGTCTGTGGGCGATGCCGTAGAGAATCGCTGAGCCAAAAGAGAGAAACCCTTTCTGCTTGCTTTAATAACAAAGCTGATTCTCTCGATTAATTTCTATGGAACACAGGCAATTATTTCTTGAATCAGGTACATGCGGCTTTTCTTCTTCATCTGTCACAATTCAATGGGAAAGGACTAAAGTCAATCGCCTGAGAAAAGTTACCATAACAATTCACTCCCGAATTGACGGGGATGGATTAAAGCAAATTTTGGTGTGAATTTTTTCGCTTTTCAGTATTTTAAGTGAAATTTATCACCTTAAGGTTTTTGACTCCCTAAGTTTATGGTAAAGTAAGACATTGGCTCAACAACAAGGGCGAACACACAAATGCGCTGTTCTTTCCTGCATAAATATTCTTTAATAGAGTGGATGCGATGTAAGATCATTAAGGAAATGGTAACAAAAATCAGGTTTCTGATTCAAAAACTCTGGTTTGTTGAAGTAACGGATTCACCCTCTGCTACAGTTTTACATTGTCTTGTGATGACAGATTTTTCTCTAATCTAGATAAACAGAAAAAATTTAAAACTACTTGGAGACTTGGTGAGCAAATCTGAACCTGAGACAAAGGCACTTTCTGTCCGGGTACGGATGGTCAAATCAGTCGCCATAGAAGGATTCAAAAACTTTGAATTAGTATGCAAAAGCTCAATGAGTGGCTGACCTGCTGTGCAATAAACTTAAATAGCACCACGCCCAATCCGAAGCTAGGCAGCCACTGGGAATCTGAGGAATGCAACAGTTGTCATTTGAGAAAACAGTGCTGTGACGGATCTAGAACGGCCGGAAGCATAACTTTTCATATAGATATACTACCAGCAAGATATACAGGCCATAGAAGAGTCCGTTTATGGATGATTTCGTCGTTACTGCGTATCAAACGATTTTTAGCATTCTGATTACCTTTCGTTTGCTGGTGCTCTTTTCTGGAACAGGCAGGAATTTTAAACACTCATCCAAAGACCTTTTTAACCGTAGGCAAAGAGTTATACGGGAGATACGCTCATATAGCCGTCATAAATAAAGGGAAACAAGCGGCTTAACTTAAGGTTGGGTTAACTGCGATTAACAAATTCCCTAGTGAGGTATTGCTATATATCAAAATTTGAAGCATGTTTCTTAAAACAGTGGTCAATAGCAGTCCTTGGAAGGCAGTAAACAAATACTTTAAGATATTGGCCAGTTCCTAACCGCCTTTAAAACCTTTTCTGAAACACTACTTCGCTTAAATGTCTTGACTTTTTACTTACCACTTATTTTGCAATTGGAAGGTGGCTATTACAAAATACAATTACTGCTGATGCTGAATGTTCTGAATACGGAAATGTTGATAGCAAATATTGAGAACAGAACTACAGATAGGTGATCTGGGAGGAATTTCGGTTGGAAGAAGTCCAACTTTATTATTATTAGTAAAAATATCGTTTTCGCTCATCAAGAAAACATTGAAATATTAATAATCGTCAAGCTTAAAAGGAAGCCTGTCCTGGGAGCTTCTTTAGCTTTAGCACACTATGTTCTTTATCAGTTCTACACTAATACGGTAGTCAACTTCCCAAGCAATCTTCGTTTGTCTTTTTCGCGCATACTGTTGTCAATGTCTCAAGTAGTGCAGCAATATCAAAGCAACACTACAGAAATATTTCATATGTCGTTCAATCACTTGAAATCCATTTAATCCTCCAGTTACTCTTGCAGACACTACTGGAATCTCGATTCTCCTGTGTTGGGTGCCGGAGGTTCTCAGTGTGTGAAACTCGCTGAAAGGCAGCCCCATATTTTTTAATATCTGTACTTTACTTTCATTGCGGTAGGATTATTTTTAGTTTTACAAAAAGCAAGTATTCTGAAACTTTAATTTCAACTGGATTTCTGGGTAGAAATGTCGAACTCTCTACGTGCTCGTGCTCAAGTGAATCTTATAGCGCAACATCACTTCTATATTGCTGCTCGAAACAAACAAAAGCAGCCACAGACGTGGCGAGATGGCAAAGTACTAAGAAATGGGCACATTTTTACCGAAGTTCCAAGAAATCAAATGTCAACGTAATTTTGGCCGCGAGTAAAAAAAATGAGAGAATGCGTGCTCAAACAATATTCTGGAAAAATAATGCAACTGTCCTTTTTTCAGCAGTAATTAATAATATCTTTATTTCTTACCGGCGAACAAATTGCTCATAAAATCTTTAAAAGAAGCTCTCGGTGTTGATCAATTCCTGACCGTTGTGCCATGCAATCAACTTCGTTAAGTATCGTTGGAGGTGATTGAATGCATATCTGGCCTTTACAAAATGACTCGCGGTGGCCTACCGATGCATCGAGCCACTGCTGTTATCCTTCCAGACAAGTCTGGTGCCAATTTGCCGACCCAGGAGGGATGGAGGGCTCGATGGGCCATGGGCGCTGAGATTGATTCCACGTGTGTGTCACAAACCATTGCGCCACACGCGCCCAATTTGCTGATAACATTTTTAATCTAGAGAATGTGACAAAAAAGTCCCTCATTTCAGGTTTCCAATTTCTCTTATTTCATACAGTATTCTTTATTCCATTGTCAGCTATTTAGCAATTTAAGACAACTTGACCATTACCGGCATTCACACATCTATTTTCGCACGTCAAACTGATAAGTAATTTCCATGCTTGTTTGCATGCAGAAAATGGTAGAAAAACAAGTGCTGAGTGTATGCCTCCCTATTCACTGCCTACTATTTTTCATGGCACGGTATTGTGTGAATCACTAGCATAATGATGCTGAAGTATTACCAAAATCCAGACCCCACTAATGCCGAACTTGTCTTCTAAAAGAAGCGCATAAGGCCTTACTATTTCATCTCGTAAATCGACTACTTCACAAACACGATATTGAAAGACACAACTGATATGCTTTCACCCAAGTGCCAAGATTGAGCTAAAACGCTAAAACAAGCCATCTGAGTGAGCATGTTTAGAGCTCATTCCCAGAGCACTGTCTGGTTTAGTTGCTTTTGGACGATGAACGGAAAGGAAGACGAATGGAACACAAGAAGTGCTGGAATTCACGTAGTAGATGTGATGATGATTGGTCAACCATGTAAGAAAACTCACATCTTCCATCGTTGCTAAGCACAAAATTCATCACTCACCAACGATCGAAATTTCAGCTTAGAATTCTTTTATACCGGATAAACGTAACCGCTTTCAAGCAATTAATGGCGCTTATAATTACAAACTCTTGCAAAAACGACGTTTGCACAAAACCCACATTTAAATGTTGGCATGTACTAGCCTATCAAAAGCGTTGCTTGAAGAACACTGCTTGGTGAGGTAAGAAATGAGTGTTCAGACAAAGAAGCACTGACAGAGCCCTCTCTAGCCACTGCGATTTGAACAGCTGTCAGCTCAACCAAGATGTAACGTGTAATCGTGAAAAGCTTTGTTGTGCTGCTGACAGCACTGGTACCCCGTACTTTGTTGTTTTTAACGTTCAGTGCGACACAACTTCGACAATACAGGACTATGAAATAGTTCGACATTTTAGGGATGGTCTTCGCCTCATTTTATTTTACTTTAACCTTACCACTGTGCACAATTTCCTTCGCAGAAATTACTTCCTCAAAATGAAGAACCTCAAAATGGCTTTCGAGAAGTGTTTTGAACCGAGTGGTTTTTTTTTTTGCTCGTAGCCATAGCATCTGTAATCAAATGAACGGCCAATGGCGTAGTGTTTGTGGGGCGGAAAGGAACAGAGTCTTGTTTAAACAAAACTGAAATGTCGTTCGAAGAAAAATTTGAAAGTGCTGATCTCATCCTTCGTTTCTTGGCGTTCTTCGAAATTTTTCCACATTGTTGTGCAGCGTTCTTGCATGGTTTCTATTGTTGTCGAACATCAACGAATAATCGAAACTGTTAAGTAAGTAAAAAAGAATGGCGATATAAGCCCTAAAGATTTCATGAAACTAATGCAAAAATAATATCTGCTTCAAAAATTTTTAAGACAATTCCGCACTAGATATCCACTTTTGCACCCATTCTCGATGTATCCTCCCAACGGTTTACCGCCTCATCGTGGCTGGGAAGTGTTTCTGGGTGTCGGACTGCGATGTACAGCGGTGGGATTCGTCATCCCGGCAGGGTCTGCCAACCTGAGAAGAAGTCCAGCTTCTCCATCAGGAAGCTTAGTTAAGAGTTAACCAATACCAAGACCAACCACCGCCCTGGTATCAAAGTTGAATGGTGGCAAATCTCTCTCTGATCCACAAGGGCGGAATTGTCAGTGATGGAAGAACTGGGGCAAACTTTGGCGAAGCTGCCATCATGATTCCAAAGATCCAAAATGGCTTAGCTAGCAAGAAAATCACCGGAAAGTGGAGGTGATATTGCGGCCCGCACAATCAGTGAGGACGGGTCATTCAAGTATCAAGTGTCAAGTGAACATTCTAGATGTATGCCATTTTAAAGGTTTTTTTTCCCAAAAACCGACTTTCATCGAACGTTAGCAATAATAGCCAACTTTTTACATGAATGAGCTAATACGGTAATGATATAAAACGCTTATTTGGCTAAGGTTTCAGTGCCTTCTGCTTATCCAATGTCCTGTTGATCTGAGTCGATGATCCACAATTAGCCGATCCCACGATATGGTCTTTCCTTGTTGCATCAGGTCGAATCGCCTGTAGAGGAGCACCGATCGAATAAAGAAGCTCACTCCACGGTGTCTTGTTATACAGTACGAATGCTGGTCTACTGCCTGAGTCGATCGGCTCTAAAGAAGGCGAAGCCTCAAGTGAATATAAGGTGTCCTGCCTTTAATTTGCAACGAAATAAGTGCAGCACAATATATTGCTTAAAGAGGGCCGCTCTAGAGATTTAGGTAACGGTCATTAAAATAGAACAAACACTTTCAGACGCCAGATAGTTCCTAGCCGCGCATATGACCGTCTATGCATCTCGCAAAATTGCATAAATTTCCCAACGGTAGAGACGGTGATCGCATGAGCTCGGGAGCGGTGTACGTAACATCTTGTAAAGCGTATGAGAGGAATACGTTGACGGAACGTCTAGACCACTGTGCATCATCATAAAAAAACTCGTAGTCGGTAAATATAAAGTGCAACCAAATATTCCTCTAGGCGGACACGGAGAGATAGCGACACGAGAATATTTTGAGAAAATTTCGAGGTGGAAAACGCTATCCTAGTATAGAAATCCAAAGCAGTAGCAAGTAGAATTTTCTAAGTGTTTTGGAAAATGTTTTACCATTTATTTTCTGCCTACTACAATTTTCACGGCAGGGCACTAAGCAAAATACAACCACAACGTTGCCGAGATATTTGCAAAACTCTGGGCCGCAGGTGAGCATGGTGGGAAACGAACGCGCTATTGGCGCTATTGCCCTTTCCTGGGAGTAACGCGTTAGTGTGGTATTAACTCAACAGTAATCACAGTATTAACTTCTTACTTGCTGCCTACTACAATTTTTATGGTAGAGAGTTAATATTATTACTTCAAATACAACCTCAACTTAACTTGGTTCAATGCCGATGTGGGCTCCCCAGATCAATCCCGTTGACGGGTGATTGCTGATGGCGCTGATCGATAGAACTAGCTGAGAGACAGGCGAAACGAAGGACCCGCATGGTGAGGTGGTGAACGCGTTACTTCCTGGAAAGGACAATAGCGCAGACACCTGCGGTCCGGAGTTTTGCAAATATCTCAGCATCACTGAAGTTATGTAATAAGTTTTGTTTGCTAAGGTATGGAAGTGGCTGTTTGAGCAGATCGCGCATCAATTTTACCTTCTAAGAGTTTTAAAAAGGCGAAACCACCGAAGCGATAGTTATTGTGAATGAATAGTGGAGCAATCTTTCTACGCATTGGATCACGTTGTTCATTCAAGTTACTTTTATATTGATGACTTTAAACAACTCTATGGAATGCTTACCCTAATTCTTCCGTTCTTTTCAATATCCCATAAGGGCGTTTCCCAACAAGGGTCAGATCTTTGTTTTGTGCTTTATTCAAACCTGATTCTTTCCGTGACTTAACCTTTTTTTCGAAGATTACACGGTTCTTTCACCAATCATATATGGAGTTTCTCATAGTTTTCTTTGTACCAGAGTGAGGTTTATCCATGACTCGATCTAACCAGTCTGTTCTTCATCGTGAAATATCATCGGTCTCTCGTGTGCGTAGTAAGGACAGAAAATCGCGGTTAATGCAACCACAATGTAGCTGAGATATTTGTAAAACTCGTTCCCCATTGCAGAAACCTGCGAAGTGAAGTTTTGGAAATATCTCAGCATCATTACTGTTGTATTTCACATAATACTCTGCCGTGAAAAATTACAATAGGCAACAAATAAAAAATTTCACATCGTGGTTATTTTTAATCGTGTTTATTTGGCTAATCACCCAGGGAATGACCATGTTCACATTAGAACTCAAGCTTAAGTAATTAAATGCGCATAACAACGTCAACGCAACAGCAACAACAAAACGAGGCCAATTTATAGACAAATCATGTCGTAGCTTTTATATATTCCATATTCCGTTCCTTTCATGGCAGGATACTATGCGTACTGGAATCACAGCAACGATGATTATGAGCAGAATCGAAAACTCGGGTGGGCTTCGAGGTGCCGTTCTCTCGCCATGTTTTTACTCTCTTGATCCTATCAGCAATCATCCGTCAAAGGCAGTGATATTGGAAGCACAAAAAAGCACTGAACACAATTAAAAATATGGCTGAGAGAGATGCAAAGTAAAGCCTACGGGACAGGTGGTGGACATCGTGTAGACCTGATAGGAGAAATCGCGGGTTCGATGCGCATCTGAAGTGCCGCGTTTTGTTCCTCTCTCAACGTCCTTGTCATTTCATTTCACATCATGTCCTGGGTAAAAAAGGAATAGGAGGCAAATCAAAGTTCAAACATTGTCCTGCAATTATCTTTCGATGTTGACATTGTCACCAGCAGCGTGAAATCTGTTGAAATCGGAATTGCTGATTTTGCTATCACCAAGAGCCATGCGGAGTTGGTAGAAATGCAATCCGGATTCCTCAACCAAGAAACTCCGTCCAGTTGCAATTTGGTAAAGCCCTGGGGTCTTTTGAGGTACAGCTTTTCTACAGTGAAATCTCCTTTGATTACCCAACAATCTGGTAATGATTCCGTTAAAAAGTTATTCTCATACAACACCAGGTGCTTTTGTTCATAGGCAATGACAATGGTACTTTTGTGGTTTTTTGATTATGTTAACAGGTTATGACTGGATCTACATGGAAAGGTAGCACTCCAAAGGTATGAAGGATGAACGCATGGTTTTACGGATGTGATCGCTAACTGCATGCCAGTTGTGTCACTAAACAATATCTTGCCGTCGCCAGAACCGAAATACGACGATTGACAGAAAATTTGTGCGAATGGCTTTGATTTAATTGGAATATTTCCCTTGCTGTTTCTTCTTTTGAAGGAAAGATGTGAAACTTTAGACGAGACGCTGCCTCAATAAGAGCTTGAAAATCGGCGTTTCAGGAGGTTTTTCTTGTGTTGTAGATACAGAAAAAAGCGAGCTTTATAGTTGCTCGGAGGCATGTTGTTCTAATCCAGTTTCTGCGACATTCTACGCAAGCAGAGACTTGATCGTCCCGCACCGGTTTTGCCCGACGACGTATATCAGAGCACTCAGTGTGTTTGATTTTTGAGCTCTTCTTCTTTCTTCTCTTATCTCGAAGTAACCTTACCAGGCGTCCTCATGTCTACCACATATGGTAGTGGTAAACTTTGTGGACTGAAAAAAGTTTTGTCGTTCTAGGACTAAAATCCTTTTACGTCAGTAGTAGCGAATCCGGCAACGGTGGGAATTGCTTTCACTACGCATAATATATGAAGAAGTAAAATAATTGAAATAGCAACGAGGAGCCACATCGCAAAGAGTGACTGGCTGTGGACATTACATTTGAATTATTGCAGCTCTGAAGAAAACGAAAGCGCCCAAATGTTAACCACAATAGAGATTTGGCAACAACCTCGGGTAAGTTAATGAGAATGGAAGGATAATGAAATGACTTTAGGAGAGTTACTAATTTAAATGGTCGAAAACATCACCAGTTGAAAGTATTGCCCTGATGTTCGTTCGAAAACACACAATATCCTAAGGTCCATGGTCGTATTTACTTCTATCTTATGTCATTTGATGGCCTTTATTACAAATTTCTTCAATTTTTTAACATAATGATCGAGCAACAGATATGGTCACCACGAAGGCAGTAGAGTTTCACAGCACAACCCTTTGACTGTTCCCGATTCAGGTTTACATCAGTTGATGGATGAACCATTTATTAAAAATAATTCCTACAAATTACTTCCTGACTGCATTGCATGACTTTCGATATAGTTGTCCGTATTTATGGTTCTCGTGAAACAGAATCCTTGTGGATTTAATCGCGTAAGTTAACAGCAAGAGATCAATGGTCAGCAAAAGTGCCCTTCCATAGAAATGAGACGCTTGAAGTAGTTCTTTGGATCTTGAACACGGTTCATATGAATACTGTAGGTACGTTTTACATCGCGACAAAAGTATTCAGGAGCGTCAATGAAGGACATGCCACCAATATGTGTTCGTCGAATACCCGCTTTTTCAGCAAAAATTCCCGTGAATAGTACGTCTTCTGGAAGCATCCTGAAATACTTTGCTAAAAAATAACTTAAACGGTTACTCATAAAACTAGAACTATTACTTCTACACTAGTTTATAAGTTAATTATAAGTTAAAGCTACATGTGCACACTGGTGGATCATATATTCTGTATAATTAATCATACATTACTTAGAAACTTGGATGCTCCGCCCTCACTGGTTGTGCGGGTCCAAGCATATCTCCACATTTTCAGAGTTTTGCTGGTCTAGGCAATGTCGTTTCTTGGAGTTCCGAGGTCAGCGTAACCAAAGTCTACCCCAGGTCGTCACAACCACAGGCAGTCGCTGCCCTTGTGGATAAGGAAAAGATTGGCCACCATGCCACTAGTTTAATACTAGGACGGTTGTGGATCCCGGCATTGATTTACTCTTAGATGGGCTTCCTGGTGGAAACGTCGGACTCCTTCTTTTGGTAGCCCCTGCTGGGTGGATGAACCCTCCCGCTACAGATCGCAACCCGATACCCAAGAACACCTTACAGCCAGGCTTAGGCGATATACCGTTGGAAGGAACCACACATTATAATGATTATTTGTATGAATCATATATTTTTACAATCCATATAACTGTCAATTCTTAATATTTTATCGTTAAATTCGAAAAACATCTTTTCGTGGTTCTTCCCCAAAATGGAAATGAACGAACTCACTGACTAACCGATAATTAGAGGAATGCGGAAACCAACTCTCTTCGGATGCATGCATTAGTCTCATTGGTATGTCGTAACCTACACAAGATAAGTTATGTACAAACGTAACGACTTTTCGAATAAGTAGTTTTCAAAGCAGTCAATTATAAATAAGTAAGGAACCATACACATAGGTAACTACTAACAGTTAACCACATAAACAACAACTAACCACACAAAACATAAGTTCCTGTCGAGCAGTACTGTGGAAAACGGTCGTCTGGGTAGATGGATTCAGGCACCATCCACTTGGTTCGCTCCCGTTGAACTCGCCGCGACACATCACACTTGCCGACGATACGAGGTCCAAATGAAAAGAATCACTTCATCTGCGCAATAAAGTCATATCGACATATCCATAGCATCTCACCTTCTAAGCTTTACAAAAGATGTAGCATAAATAATTTCGGAAGGCATTGGCAATAAAAGTGAAGCAGAGCACGTTCAATCTTAACTTGAAAATCTGAATCTTGTACTCAAAGAATGAAGGATAAAGCTCTCGGAGTTGATCAACCCTTGTGGGGTGCGCCATGCATTCGCCTTCATTAAGCATCGTTGGCGGTGATTGGATGCATGTCTGATCTTTACTATGGCTTTCGGTGACTGGCCGATGTATCGAGCCAGTGCTGCTATCCTCCCAGACAAGTCTGGCACCAATTTGCCGACCACGGAAAAATGGAAGACTTGGTGAGCCACCGGCACGGGGGTCGATCCCATGTATGTATTGCTACCTCCGACCACTGCGCCACACGAGCTGCTATAGTTGGCGATATTGGCGGAAAAAGCCTTAACTTTTGATATGACGCTCTTCATTTCCATGTCCTATGGCCATAATGTAACCAAAGGTAGCACATAGGACTCTAAAATGGCAGAAATATCGTAACACTTTCTCAATCTGAATATCCCTGCGAGAGGCACAAAACCGCACCTCTACAATTCGCATTTCAGTACCGAGGAGCAATCCCTTGCCTTGTGTTAGTTGACAAGCATATTTGAAAACCCTTTAATTTAAGAAAATTATATCTTTCACTTCAGCAAGATAACTCGCATCGTCCACTGCAACAAAGATCATGTATAATTTAGAGGGTCTTCACAGAAAATTTTTCAGACAACGAATACAGTGGCAATAGTGTTCTCCGTCGTGGGTAAAGCAGTGTTAGAGAAAAACAAATTTTCACTATCGTGAGCCTTCACATTCACTCTGGCCTATCACTAATTAATCTGATACCATATCTCTATTAATGAGGGTGTTACGTGCGCTGAAACGCAATACGCGTATACTTATAATTTTTATCCCAGCAGGAAAAGAGAGTAGAAGAGCCGGAACTTTCAATCTAAAACCGAGTCAAAAGTAGGGTAATTGCCAAAATCACAGAAGTGCCGGTAGTAACAGAGTGACAAGGAGTGAAGCCTTGCTCGCACTCAAAGAAAGGCAATTATTGGGACCTGCAGTCATTACATTTCTGTTATAATTTTCACATACATGACACTCCAGCAAGATTTCATTGTACGTCGTAATGAAATGGAATAAATGCTCATGTGCAAAAAAAAGGTTGCCGAAACGAACCATACTTGTTTCATCGCAAAGACGTTCAAAATTTCGAAGCAGTAAGACATTATCAGAGTCGGCCTTTACCAGACACTTTGCCATCCGATATCTAAACTCCTGTATTTGGAAGTATAGTTTATGCGTGACCATGGCACCAAAGTTTTATTTCTAATATTTCCTTTATATGAAAGAAAAAACAAGCACCGTAATCTTGTGTAACAGATTCAGCTTCCGTTCGGACTCATTACAGTTATGAGACGCTTGTTATGGGACCTCTGCATGCCCATAGTCACGCAATTCTTAAGATCTGCTCCCTTTTCACTTACGACCACGAAGAAAATCGACAGTTCTGCTTTAAGGATTGCACGGCGGCTAGATTATTTTCATCCCGATGAATGAAATTATCTAGACGGTTTTAAGAAAAACGATAGTATAAGTACTACAATGGTATGATTGTTGTCAAAAATCGATAAGTACTAATGGTAAACCATCTTATTGCGTGTGGGACGTGTTGTTGAGTGTTTCAGTACGATCCACAGCAATAGATTCGTTCCAATCATGGTAAGCCGGCTTCATGAAAAGATCGATAATTATATCGGGAACCCCGAACAAAGATGATGACGAAGCTTTGTTGTAAGGCAGCAAACCTCTATCTGATTTACAAGGACTGGAAGCGTTAGGATTACTTCGGGACTCCAACGAAAAAAATTTTGCCCGATATACCGGTGAAATAAAAATCGACAAGAGTCTAGACAGTCATTCGTGGATATTGATTACTTCAGCACAAAATATTCATAAGGTTAATGATATTACTATGATATATTTTTTCATAGTCTCCTCCCAACGGTTCACCACCTCATAGTGGCTAGGAGGTGTACCTGGGTGTCGGACTGCCATCTACAGCTGGGGGAATCATTCCCTGGCAAGGTGTCCCAAACTGAGAAGCAGTCTGGCTTTTCCACAGGGAAGATTAGCTAAGAGTAACCTAATAGCAGGATCGACCACCGTCCTGGTCTCAAACTAATCCCATGGTGGCAAATCTCCCTCTGATCCATAAGGGCTGCCACTGCCTGTGGTGCGACCTCGGGCGGAATTTGGCTAGGCTGACCTCGGGACTCCAAGGAAATAGTAGCAAAACCGTCAATGCTCCTAACAGTGGACATTGTGCTGGGTCCCGCACAACTGGTGAGGACGAGCTGTCCAAATATCCGTAAAAGTATCCAAGAAAGTAAGTATTACAATAAATCTAAGCTCATGGTAACTAAAGAGGTGTTAATGCCCACGATGATGCTGAGATGTTTGAGACAGATATATGAGATGCCTGCAAAACTCCGGATCTCAGGTGTATGCTGTGGAGAGCAAACTCGCTACTATCCTTTCCGTGGGCTAGCACGTTCACCACCACATCATAGAAGTCCTTCGCTTCGCCTTTATCTCAGCCATGTTTTAACCTATAGATGCTATTAGCAATCACTCGTCAACGGGATCGATCTGGGGAGCACAAATTGCCATTGAACCCAGTTGAGCCGAAGGTGCAACATAAATCACAATGTAGTTACTTTCTATTTATCGTGTACTCTTTTTCATGGCAGGGCATGAAATAACTACAATGACGCTGAGATATTTGCAAAACTCCGGACCTAAGAAAAAAAAAATCTTAGCACCACTGTGAGTATATTTCATATCATACCCTGCATAAAAAACAGTAGGCGGTAGAAAAGGTCACTACCAAGTGCTAACATTTGTTCCCTTTTAGGCATCTTTTTGCCTTATTCATCAGTTACGCTTTACAAAATAGAGCCGTAGAACGATACGACAGGCGCCTTTAGAACAATCAGTAATAATAGTTTTGATATCAAATAAAAATCAGTTCACTTAAATGCAGAACATTAAAGGTTCGCAAATTTTCCGTACTCAAATATTTTACGTCCTTACCTCGTACTCTTAAAATACAGCATTGCATAGGTTTTCAAAGAGAGCGAATAGTAGCTCTCTTCAATGTCTGCAACCACTATGTCATTAAACTGCTTCTCTTCGGTTGCCAACATTTCACCACTTTCCTCAGAACTCTGGAAAATAAATTTGTCTGGGAACATCAGATAATTACACAACTTTCAACAGATCCTACATTTCAGCTTACGTTATATTTTCTCAGTAGTGTAAAAACTCCTCCTGAAATCAAGAATGGAAAAAAAGCCGAGGATGTTTTCGAAGTACTCTCAGAAAAAACTGGTCTTAGAATCATTGTTGGTGAGATGAAAAGTTGCTACATCTACGATGTCGCCTTCTTTCCTAGGAATCAGTAAAGGATTAAGCAATGGCATTGATTAGCAGCCTCACAGGAAATCGTAGAAGAGTCTTAAAGACACGTCAGTGACGACGCTGAAATAGTTGCGACTCATGACACTACCGTACACAACACCTAAACACCTGACCGTCGGCGTACGGTACTACTACCACTTAATGTGAACCAAAGAGTACTCTGATTCATCTTTTGTTTCCACTTTTTTGAACAACGTTACAGTCGAAGTTATTCACAAGCATACCATTTAAATAAAAGTCTCAGATTTCCAGTCCACTGAGAAATGATGGCTGATGGCTAACACTTGTGTAATATGAATGTTAACGAATAAACATCATCACCTGTATCACCTGTAGCACCGTTGATTGTCAAGTGACTCGAAAAGGCGCCAGTAAATCTTCCATGTTGCCCTGTCGCGTGCAAGAGTAGCCCAATGGGTTCTACTTGCTCTAGACACTCGTCGAGCATCATAGTTTTCTTCTAGGCTCTCCATGAAAAACTCCGACCATGAAGTCGTTAGTCTTCCTGCAGTTCGTTTGACGTCATGAGGAATCCAGTCACTAATAGCTCTTGTTCAACGGTTGTCATTCATACTCATTACGTGTCCGGCACACCTTACCTTCGACTGCTTGGCGTGCAAAACGGCATCTTTGGTTTTTGATCGTTGACGCAGATCGGAGCTTCGGTTCCCATCATTTACCTGTGTGGAACGGGATACTCCTAGCATCGTCCTTTCGACTTCGCGTTCGATAACACTGAGTGATCTTTCATTCTGCTTGCGCAGCGACTAGGTTTCTGACGCATTCGTTGGGGCAAGAAGTGCCGCTGAATCGAAAAGGTGGGCACGAAGTCTGGTGTTCCTTGTTCTCTTCACTATATCCTCGATGCTCTTGAAAGCTCCTCAAGCCGCTTTTTTTCCTTGTGCTCAGTTCTGGAGCTATGCCGTTCATCATATTGATTTCTCGACTTAAACAGACATAACTGGAGCATTCAGAGATATTTGTTCCGTTGAGCGAGAATGCGGCATACGAAACCAATCTGTTCTTCATGAACATCTTTTTTGTGAGATTTAGTCGAAGACCAATCTTTTCACAGGCTTTATCAAAGTAGACAAGCATACGTTCCGCTTGGCTAATGTTTGATGCTATAAGGACGATGTCATTAGCAAAGCGAAGATGGTGTAACTGCCGACCGTCGATTTCCATTCCCATATTATCCCATTCCAGTGTTCGCACGAAGTTCTGGAGAGTAGCGGTAAATAATTATGACGAAATGGTATCGACTTGGCTAACCCCTCTTTTGACGTCGATGTTAATAACGTTGTAGAGTGGTGGAATCTTAGTTGTGAAATTTTTGTAAAGCTAACGAATAATCTTTACGTACTGAGTAGGGACTGCTTGACTATCAAGGGCTTTCATGACTGCTTCTATCTCAGTTGAATCAAAAGCCTTCTGTAAATCGGTGAAAGTGAGACGGAGCGGTCTTTTGTACTCTCGCGATACTTCAATGACTCTTGTTATCGTGTGGATGTGGTCCATCGTACTAATTCCTTTTCGAAATCCTGCTTGCTCACATGGCTGTCCTTCGTCCAGTGTTCTGTCAGTCCTGTTTAGGATGACTCGAATGAAAAGTTTGTAGACGACAGACAGCAAGCAGATTGGGCGATAGTTCACGATATCGTGTAGGTCATCCTTCTTGAACACTAGCACGGTTTTGCTGGTCTTCCACTGAGTAGAGGTCTTGCTTTCAGACAGGTAACGTGTGAAGAGCCGAGCCAGTGTGCTACTCACCGGAATGAACATTAATAACACATAATATACAAAATGGATTGATTTCAAGTCAAACGTGTCGGAAAACAGCTCGGGTTTTCAGCTTTAAACAACATCCAAACTTTGTTGAATGAAATAAAGCCCAATAAAGTTACAGAGGCCGGATAGCGCAATGGTATTGATCATGCTCTTCACATGAACAGCTCAATCACCACAGGGGTTGCTTCAGCACTACATCGGGCATTCAGTAGGAAAACTTGTACCAGATTTTTCTGCGATCTGCGCATTGTTTTCAATCTAGGTTAGAAAACTCTTGCACGCCTATCTCATGCAACAACGTCCGTTCCAAGATGAAAATTCCTAAAGTAGCAGCCGAACCCACACGCAAAAAAGTCGAAGACTGTCGCGGATGGTCGATGCCAGGAAACTGCTCCAGTAAAGGATGTGCTGCGATCCGCACAGTGACGGCAGGTCACGTGGTAGAGGTAATAAACAGTAGCAGAATTTGCAGATCTTAGCAAACAATGTACAAGATTTCTCATATTAACTCGATCAAATCCTGATTGTCTAGAGCCCAGAAATCGCCTAATTTTGCTTTGCTGGCCAAGGCTCGTATCGCAAAGGGTGAAATGATTGAAGAAACCAGATTTCGTTTAGCAAAACACGACTGTGTTCCCAATACTTTCGTAAGACAATATTTTTTCAAATCGATTGTCATTTAACCTCGATATCATTAATCGGTCAGTACCTTCTTGGAATACTATACTAACACAAGGTTAATAAAGTAGCTAACATTCGTATGAAATGCTGAGATATTTGCAAAACTCCGGATCACAGGTTTATGCAGTGGGGAACGAACACGCGCTGTTGTCCTTACCGGGGAGCAGCGCACTTCACCACCACACCATCCGGGTCCTTCGTTTTGCCTGTCGGTAAGGACAACAACGCGTGTTCGTTTCCCACTGCATACACCTGTGGTCCGGAGTTTTGCAAATATCTCAGCATTTCATACGAGTTATATTTCGCAACATACCCTGCCATTAAGAAGAAAAAGGCAGTAAATAAAAGAGTTTAGGTAGCTAACAGTTTTCGTTAATGTCCGCGCTCTTGTAGTATGTAGTAAGAAGTTTAAAAAATTGGAATCCATTTCCAGTCTCTCGATGAATTCGCCTTTAAACCATTTTAAAATTAAAAATAGGCGCTGAAAATCTGTGTATGCCTTTAGAACGACAGAATAATGTTCACGCCAAGCTCTCAACTCCCCGATCACTTCAGTTACCCAAAAATTATCGGCAGTTATCAAAAAACCATCACGATTTGTTACTTGTTAATACGAAAGTTGACTGACTAAACGCTATGATTTCTTTATACATGTGAAGGAAACGTTAAATAAAAACGTACTGGTTTACCGGTGAGGAAGAAAATTCTGGTGGAGCTGTTGTCATATAGATCAGACATCGCCCATGATTCACGGATCTGTTGCCGTTCTTTGAAGCGATCCGGCATTGAGTTAACAAATATTAGCAACTGTAGATTTTTGCGAACGTTTGGCTCAATTAGAAAGCGAATCCTCAGGTCGATAGGTTTGGTGTCACCATCTATAAACAGTATTTATTTTAACAAAAATAGGGCAACCTGTCTAGGAGACCAAATACGAAAAATTTTCAGCTTTATTCAGTCGATTGCTGATGTCGAAGAATGTGCCACGACAAGAAACAGGAAAAGCATTAATAATAACGCCAAACTGTGCCTCTATTTTCTCGAATTTCTGGCAGCTTCTTGTAGTTACAAAATCATTTTCATGAGTTCGTGGTATTTTTTCCTCCTTTTTCAGAAATGTTTTCTCTTTCGCAATTTCCTTAAGTAATCAAATTTACCGCTCCTGAAAGGCGGTTCGTATAATCCAATTAGAATAGGCACAAAATGCTTCGCTAGAGGGACAAAGGTGAGCCACAAACACAGCACATATGTTCGGTACGGTACTTCTTTGTTATACGTCGTCGTCGTGCAAATCGGAAAGTACATCGGATCTGAAAACTTAAAATAAAGCAAAGAGTTTTTAAAAGTGGAAGGAAAATATTTCCAGCATGCAACGATATCCGCTGAGCGCCATCTGAACCGGTTTTATATCTAACATCTGCTTAATACAACTAGCAACACCAGGGTGAGATTCTTAAGCAAAATCGAGTTCCCAAAAAAACAGGTCATAACAAAAGTCAATTCTATTTGAACAGTTTTCTAAAGAGTTGCAAAACTGAGATCTGGTATACTGCAATAGAAGGAGGGACCGCTTTACCATTGGTCCATACTAGTATTCGTTCAATCTATTTCAACTATATTTGTTTAAAAAAACGCTTTGCCTCGTTAATATGCCATTAAGACAGGCTCGAATAAGATTTCACACGATGAGGTCCGCACCAGAACAATCAGATATTTCACCTTCTTAGTTGTAATAAAAGCTCCACAATTCTATGACTTAGTGCTAAAAACAATCCTCGAGCAGCTGATCAAAAATAAACTATACAGTAGTCTCGAAGCTCCAGGGATAAAATCCATTGTAGACTAGTTTAAGTTAATATAAAAATCATCCCAGAGAAAACCAGAAATTTTTTCTTATCTCGGGAACTAATTCTCAAGATTGAACACATCTTGGAAATAAAAAATTCACTCGCGATAAGAAATACAGTAGAATGCGTAAGGGTTGCCCTACTACCATGTAAGATGTACCTACCGTATTTGAAGAAATTGTACCGATTAACATAACGATGAGACATAGCCCGTCATTTGTGAGAGCTGAGTGCTGTGGTCAAGACGAGAGACCAGTTCATCTAGCGCACTATACGCACTATCTCCTGGAAACATCTGTGTCGTCCAGCGACTGGCTGGAAGTCCTCAATGTCCGTATGCACGAAGCTTCTCATATAAAAACCATTCCAATAAACTGTGATTGACTTATATTCATCGGAATACAAAAACAAAACAGCACGGTGTGGTAACAGCTATTAAATGACTAAAGCTTCCAAACAGTCTTTAGAGCTGAGCGTTTTTAACACAGCTAGCAGCCACTGATTCTTATTGCGACTAGAATGATGTTGTTCTCACATCCCTCATTTTTCGTTCAGCTACCTAAATATGATTTCCATTGATAATGGATTCTTTTTATAGCACTTTGAAAGAAACAAGGGATAAAGCAATATTCGCACGGTAAGCATGTTGTACCACAGAATAGAAGTATACACATAGGGATCTGTTACATGACGCATTTCAAGCCGCTTACAAGCGAGGCTTCGTGGGACAATCACAGGTTTCAGATAAGGGGTTAAAAAATACTATCATCCTAATTTAATGGCGCCTGTGGCGCAGTGGTCGAAGGCGCCACTGCGATACACACGTGGAATCGATCCCGGCGCCCACGGCCCACCAAGCCTTCCATCCCGCCGGGGTCGACAAATTGGTACCAGACTTGCCTGTGAGGATAGCAGCACTGGCTCGATACATCGGTAGGTCACCGCGAGTCATTGTAAAGGGCAGATATGCATTCAGTCCCCTCCAACGATACTTAATGAAGTCGAACGGATGGCGCATCCCTAAGGAATTGATCAGCGCCGAGAGCCATCCTTTATCCTTTTTATCGTCCTAAGTCATCTGGTCACAGGGTTGCGACTACCTTTGTATCGCTTTGATGTGTACGAACTCGATCTCCACAAAGAAAAAGCTAACGCATCTGTGCACCTATAAATTGCTCTTTACACATAGCTTTGCCTAAAACCGTGTAACTGACGGGGATTAAGCAGACCAAAGGCAGTTAAGAGTCTCAATAAAAGAGATTATCACTGATTTTATCACATTAAGGAACTTTTTTAAATAATGATGTCATACTTTTCACAATGGTCACATTTATTTCTCAAGGCGTATGAAGGAGGGGGGTGAAGGGGTGGTATGAGACAAGAACGTAATAAACACAGATGTGAAAATGAACAACAGGAAGCTACATAGTCTGCGTTTCGCTCATAGCATCGTTTTCATATGACCGAGAAAACCGAGATTAATTTCAGTGGCAGATAAAAAGAAATGTATTTACGCTGCGTGATATACAAATTTCCGTGATACAAATTTTTATGGAAGTAAATGTATGCTGTTTAAAAACCTCGCGATTGCTGAACAAGAAAACGACACATTCATATTCCAATGCCGAGGTTAAGAGAAAGTCGATCTTGGGAACTATTACAAGATGTACCAGCAAAATACTTTCGACTTGTGAAGGAAGCATTGTCACTAAGACAAAAGATCGTCTTAGCTAGACAGCAAATCAACTTCCTCCGCCGCTGTTTTCAACATCGAGTCGTGCCGAAGTTTATAAAACGAAAGCGACTTCACGAGATATGCGGTCAACCCGAGGGCAGCCAACAAGTACGAGACATCGAAATGGAACTACTTCGAGCTGCACTACGAAGCAAGCAGAACGAGATGTTTGCCAGAATGAAGAAGTGTGCAACGAAGGAACATTTTTGTGCTTTGTATTTGGAGGATCGCCTTTGGAGGAGGATAGTTGGTGGGTCAATATTGATATGCGACTTTATTAGATCTAATGCCAAAATAACCCTACAATGAAAATTCGAAAACCTTTTGTGTGATTCACATATCTCAGCTTCAAGAAACAACCGCAAACGAATTCCTTACGTTTCTGATAATAGTCAAAATGGTGTTGATAATGCACCAAGAAAATCTAGGGTCACCGTGATTGGGGGCATAACAATACCTGAGAATGCGCGCTCGCTATTAGAATTGAGCCCAAGTTTTGCACCATCACAGCCCATTTCTCAAACGAACCTGCGTAGGATAGCATGCAACCTTTATGAGCTTCAAGATCGACTCCGCTATCAGGCCAAGCAAGAAACAACAAATAGAGATAAAAATCAAGAGGCGGCGGCACTACCACCATCTCCTTTCCCTAAAACGTTTTTTAGATAGCAGGACCCCAACGATGGAGTTGACATGAAATTCCGCGTGTTTTCGGACGGCATTCTCAAGACCCTTGATCACTACCGCGATAGAAAGTTTATCTCTAACTTTACAGCCGCACAAAAATGTGGCATGAGGGAAATTAGAGAATTAATAAACTCGAAAACAATAAGATTGTCTGTTAGTGATAAGGAGGGAGAGTTCGTAGTTATCTCTTGCCAGCTGGATGTTGAGATAACAGAGGAACAACTTAGTGATGCTACTCTCTATCGCCCATCCTCTGAAAAGGAATATAAAAGTCAATACCGAAAACTAAACAATCAATGGGTCAGCGTGGCAAAGGCTGCGGGTTTAAAACCATCGGTTATTTCGCACTTTAAAATCGATAGACCAACATGTTCCGTCCTATACCTACTTATTAAAACACATAAGTTGGTATCACCTGATGATCATGCGTCAACCAATCCGTCATCATTTAAGGTTAGACCGATCATCAGCTGTGTAGACGGGCCAACGGATAAAATAACCTGGTTTTCAAGCCTGATGCTTACCCAGTTGCTTAACCACATTCCAGCTGACCTCACGAACACCCAAATGTTCCTAGAACGTCTACGTAACGCGTCTCCTAATAACGCGTACGTGATGGAGTCTTTCGACGTTACCGCACTGTACACCAACGTATCGAATGACTCCGCAATGCAAGCCATCTTCGAACTTGTTGTTGAACATGAAGAAAGAATAAATATGCATGGCTTGTCCATCCAGCAGCTAATGGCTCTCTTAAAGGAGTGCCGATTTTCAGATGGTCTGGGAAATATTTCGCGCAAATAAGGGTTTGGCAATGGGACAACGATTGGCACCAAGCCTGGCCATTGTGTTTATCTCTAAGATAGAAGCCCCTGTTCTCGATCTCCGGCCACTACTCTACTGCAGATATATAGATAATTGTTTTGTCGTCTTCTCTACGCAGAAGGAGATGGACAAATGCTTTGAATTATTGAACGAGCAGTCCGAGTACACAAAGTTCACCCGGGAGAAACCGAGAGAAAACTGGCTTCCGTTTTTGGACGTTCAAATAAACCTATCAAGTAGCGGTTACCTGACAAAGTGGTATCGAAAGCCAAGTAACAAGAACATCCTTGTCCATTTCCTTTCTTCCCACCCTTCACACACAAAGAGGGCGATTGTGAGAAACATGTTTCGAACAGCCACCTCTGTGTGCACTGCCAGGGAACTAAAGGAAGAATCGCGCGACTTGGCTCAGCAAATAGCCATCTCCAATGGCTACGAAATAGTAACTCCACGAGATAAGTTTACAAGGAGAACGACGCGCCCACGCGAAACACTTGGCCAAAAGAAAATCCCGTTCATGTTGCCTTTTATAAGCGATGAAGTAAGCGTAGCTATAAAACGATGCTTAAGAAGGGCAGGTATAGAGGAATCGGTAGCGATAGTTGAAATACCACCGGCTACTCTACGACGCCAATTTGTTCGCAACCGCCTGTATGACCGTCTATGTGAAACAACAAATTGCGTAATTTGCCCTTACGGTAGGGACGGTGATTGCATGAGTTCAGGTACGATATACCTGATCTCTTGTAGTTCTTGCGGAGATGAATATAATGGCGAAATGGGCAGACCTTTGTGTATCCGTATAAAAGAACACCTAGATGGCAAACGAAAACTAAGACGAAGCACCCCACTAGGCACGCATAGGATACAAAAGCATAGCGGAGACGATTTTGAAGTAAAAGTCAATATCCTTGCACAGGAGTCCAAAACACCAGCGCGAAAACTCCTAGAGGCTTTTTGGATCAATGCCAAAAACCCTACAATGAATAGCAGGGACGAATGCCCGGAGGTCATACGCGACCTGATCCCGTACGTTCGCATCGATTTCTGATGTGGGATGGTGCAGTCGTCAACCACATGCGACTATAATCAGCTGTTCTAAACTTCCTCATTGGAAGTCACGTAAAAAGCGGTGGCTTTTTTGAGAACCTGCTGATCATGTAATTACCAGAGAGTCTTTCGTCTTTTTGTAAGTGCTATTGAAGCGTTTGGCCTAGTAGATTGTATATCAGTATGCTCTTCTAGGCTCTGAAGAAGGCGATACTGCCGAAACGTCAGCTACTGCTGTATTGTATTATGTTTCTCTATGGAAGTAAATGTATGCTGTTTAAAAACCTCGCGATTGCTGAACAAGAACATTCATATTCCAATGCCGAGGTTAAGAGAAAGTCGATCCTGGGAGCTAATACAAATATCCTTTCGATACCTCATTCGCAGTAAACGGAACGCATGTCGTGAAATGCTTCAGCCGTTGTAGGAAATGTCACACAGTGAATTCTTCACAGTTCCAGGAAAAAGCGTAAAAAGTGATTGCACCGTTGTGCCCTTAGAAGGAGGTCGAAATTTTTCGATCGGTCAAGAATCTCTTAAACAATTAGGGCACTACTGGGTAAGGTCACCTTACCAAATTGGGACAAACCATCTTCTATAACACGCACAACTGGATGATGTCACTCACATATTCATGTGGTGCCCTACTGTATTAAATTCAACTCGGCGTGAGTAAAAGATTTACTTTCTACTGTGGACGCATGGACACATTGAGTGAGGCATATGCAGTTGAGTAAGCAGGATTTCGACAGGAAGTTTCTGGAATGGAATTTATCCAAACCATATCTATGGTCACAAAGCTGTCGATAATACTATGTACCGTTGATCCTGACTTTTTTGATTTCAAAAAAATCGTTTTACAGCGGCGCTGCTTATTGTCCCACTGCAGCGGATAATGAAATTACTGGATTAGGACGTGAAAAGCATATGTATTGATGGAAAATTCCTATCAAGTCTTCGTTTAGCGAATAAAGTCGCCATCCTTTTGAGGAGCATTTTTCGAACTGAGAAGAGAGCAAAGAAGGTGATCAGTGAGCTGAATAAACGCATGTAAAAGAATTGGACTGCACATAAATTGGAAACAAACCCCATTTACGAAAATCCGGCCAAGTGATACAACTAAAGGTGGGCGAAAAAAGAACTCCACAGTGAATTTAGGTACAAGCCTCCTATGGGGCGAACACAAGCATGACTAAACGGCACGTTCTCAACGAAAATCATTCAACGGTATGTGCACCTGTGAACGTTTTGCACACCACGGTATGATACGCACACAAGTCACCATGTTCGAAGCAAACCACTTGATAAATTACCATAATTAGTTTACAATCGTCAGAAAAATGCAGGACACTATGATTTTTTTTAAATTTTTACACGACCCGGCTTTATGTCTACTGTGCGGATCCCAGCACTTCCCACATCGATTCGTTTCCTCATAGCCACCATTTTCAGGAAGATCTTCCATCTTTTACGTACGGCATCGACTACTACTTGAGGATTTTCATTTCCTCTTGAATGTCGTAAAAAACTTGGAGCGTTCCCAACTGCATTGCAGAGAGTGAGTTTTTCCTGCACAAGTTCGGTACCAATTTCCGATCCCGGAGGAGCGAGAGGCTTATTTGGCGCGGAGCGGAGAGGAACTAGAATCATGCACGTGATGACCTACATCACTACTGCTGTGCTATCCGCTCATGGACGATCCCAGGCGCTATGAACAAGTAGATAATATAATATAATAAAGAACCCATCATGATCTGGCGTCTACCGACCCCTCCACCTTTAATGTTACACCTATCATTAGTTGCGTAAACGGGCGTACGGTTAGAATTCCTTGGTTTATAAATCTAATCCTTAACCAGTTGCTTAAGGAAATACCAGCCCATCTCACGAACACCAAAATGTTCCTAGACCGTCTGCCAACGCAAGTCCCAAAAGCGCGTACGTTATGGAGTCGTTAGACGTTACCGCCCTTTACACTAACGTGTCGAACGACTCCGCAATGCAAGCAGTCCGCGGGCTTCTTGAGCAACACGAAGGGGCAATTAACGTGTATGGCTTCTCGATTCAGCAGCTTATGGTCCTCCGAAAGGTCTGTTTAAACCGCTCGATCATCAGATGGTCAGGGAAATATTACGCGCAAAGTAGAGGGTTGGCAATGGAACAGCGACTAGCGCCAACCCTTGCCGTTGCCTTTATGTCTAAAGTGGAAGCACCAGTAATCGATCTCAGGCCATTATTCGACTGTAAGTATATGTTTTGACTGTTTTGTCATCTGCTCCATACAAGAGGAGATGAACAAATGGTTTGAGTTATTGAACGAACATTCAGAGTACATAAAATTCACCGGTGAGAAACCGAAAGAAAACTGGATTCCATTTCTAAACATTCAAATCAACCTATCCGAAAACGACTACAAAACAAAATGGTATGGAAAGCCAAGCAGTAAGAATGTAATGGTTCATTACCTCTCCTCTCATCACTCGCACACTAAAAGGGAGGTTGTAAGAAATATGTTTCGAATCACCACCAACGTGTGCACAGGTATAGAGCAGAATGAAGAATCCTCGAAACTGGCGCCCCAAATAGCCATTTCAAATGGTTACGAAACTGTAACTTCTCGGCATCATAGGCATAGAGGAAAAACCACGCCTAGAGCGGTAATTCTAGCGAAAACGAGATTACGTTCCTCTTGCCCTTTCTTTCAAACGAAATAAGTGCAGCCATAAAACGTTGCTTAATAAGAGCCGGTCTAGAGAAATCCGTAAAAGTGATAGAAATACCACCGGACATTCTACGACGCCAGCTAGTTCGCAACCGCCTATATAACCGTCTGTGTACAACGAAAGAGTGCATTATTTGCCCTAACGGTAGAGACGGTGATTGCATGAGTTTGGGCACGGTGCACCTAATCGTTTGCAAAGCGTGCGGGAAGAATACATTGGCCAAACGACTAGACCACTCTGCGTCCGCATAAAAGAACACCTAGTCGGTAAATCTAAATTAAAACCAAACGCTCCACTAGGCGTGCATAGGATGCAGAAACACAACGGAGAGGATTTTGAAGTAGGAGTCACTATGCTCACGTGGGAATCGAAAACATCAGCGCGTAAAACTCGTAAAGCAAATTTATTTGTTAAGTTTTATCTGCTAGGGTTATGAAAGTGTTTGGCTGAGTAGATCGCATCTCCATCTGACCTTTCCAGGCTCTGAGGAAGGTGAAACCGCCGAAACGTCAGCTCGTGTCTGCTTTTTGAAGAAAAACAGCGAATTATCAATCAATGCCGAGGTTAACAGAAAGACAGTCTTGAATATAAAGAAGGTTTTGTATTCTGTGTTTCCTCAAATACTCTTCATTTTAGAATAATTTACTCAGGTGTTGATTAACTATGCCGACTTACTATAGCAATTTCTATAGTGAAATTCACTTTAACAGTTCGTCTCAACGTTTAGCGGACGACACTCGGTTGCAGATATAAGAGTGAAAGTGACCATGCACTTCTATTAGGTCGTATCTTTGTTTAGGTTATGAACTAGCCTTCCTGCGCCAGTATGAAGGGGACTTTTTTATGTCCACAAAGAAGAACTCAGGCTTATATCCATGAGTAAATTACGTTCTACACAGCAAATTGGCCAATTCTTATAATTACAGGAAGGTGAGTATAGGCAAAAGACGGCTTTGAGTAATCATTTGAAAAAACATCGCCATTAATGTGACAAGATTAGTTTCAAATAACGATGGCTTAGCAACTTTCGTTCCGATCAGTTACTATCAGGAAGGTGGAAAATTGGAATCGAATAGACATGGGAGCAAAAGTGCACAACGGAAAGGTAGATAATATGCGCTTTGCTCAAGAGAAAGTTCTCAGAACACCATATATTAGTCCAGAAAAACAAATTCGGACTATTATTCAACATTGGATGTGGAGGAAAATCTTGGTTTGCAGCTGTGTCAGACTGAGATTTGTTTCAGGAATCGTGCATGTCAGAGTGTACCGTAGCTGCATTCTCCATCTGTAGCCTTCAATTCAGTCATTCCTAGTTAATCATATTGGTGTTGAATTTCATAACCTGCGTGTCGAGACAATTCTTCAATTGTTGAATTGCTACTGGAACAGAACTCTCTGCAGATTCCTTGCCATATTCAGGACATATATATTAGTCATTAGAAATAATTTTTGTTGATCGTTGACGAACCTCTTTTCAAAAACCGAAAATAACAGGATAGTTTATATCATCATAAGAAGAATATTAACAACAAAATACAGAACACGTACTATTTTTTGGTGTACTTAATTATATACAGATATTCGATCCCACATCGCCGTTCCATAGTAACAATTCCTTGAAGGTCCGAGCAGGCCGTAAGCAGTTTCGGTACGTCGTTCGAGTGCAAAGCGACAAGGTAGAAAACACCATTATCCGACAACAAATGCGGAACTCTCGGTAGCAGACGATCCATAACCCCACGACCATGCAGCCCACCAGCCCAACATCGCTCCTACACCAACAAAATCCAAAACATCAAATAATCACAATAAGAATAATAAATAAGCAACAGTTGTGCATTAAACATCATTTAACACGAAAGAGAACATAAGCGGAGGTGATACAGAGTTTGAAGCACAGATTTAATCGAAATCAGACTTACAAGGTCCTTCTAAAAATAAGTATCCATAGCTATTGGTGGTGCGTGTATTACAGTGATTAACACGTTCGCGATGACACTAATTCCACAAATGTTAACGGCCGCTATGAAGGTTATTTTATTTCTGATGGATTATTTTGGGGCAAAGAAACCTTTTCCTACATTCTTTGTCATTAATCGATACCCTGTCGAACTCAAATGCTGTGGCGAGCGTGAACCAAGAAAACTCTGTTATGGATTTAAAAATACACAAAAAAAATATTCTTTCCCGAATAAGTTCATTGACAGTTAATTTGGCACGCACTTAATTGCTGTTTCAAATCGAACCGCTATGATGAGTCACTGTTATAACGGACGAGTACAAAAATCCAGAAATGAAAGCAATATAGGATGCAGAACCTTTCAAACGCTGATATCAATGTGCTTGCACAATGGACCACAGTGGCATATAGCAAATAATAGCATACATACCACAATGTTGCTGAGATATTTGCAAAACTCTGGACCGCAGGTGTCTATGGTGGGGAACGAACGCGCTATTATCCTTTCCGGGGAGTAACGCGTTCACCACCACACCATGCGGGTCCTTTGTTTCGCACGTCTCTCAGCTATTTCTATCGATCTTTTTGCCACAGCAATCACCCGTCAGCGGGATTGATCTGGGGAGCGCAAATCGGCATAGAACCCAGTTAAGCTATGGCTGTAGTTGAAATCACAATGTTTTAACGAATCCCGCTGACGGGTGATTGCTGTGGCAAAAAGATCGATAGAAATAGCTGAGAGACGTGCGAAACAAAGGACCCGCATGGTGTGGTGGTGAACGCGTTACTCCCCGGAAAGGATAATAGCGCGTTCGTTCCCCACCATAGACACCTGCGGTCCAGAGTTTTGCAAATATCTCAGCAACATTGTGGTTGTATTTCGCTTAGTAACCTGCCATGAAAATTATAGAAGGCAGAAAACAAAACGTTAAAGCATACATACCATTCACACCTATATAGCCATTGAGAAATGTATCGTCTACACATTGAAAAATTTGCGTTCACTGTAAAGAAAAAACCCAGCAAGTTCGTAATAGATGAAGATTAGGCGTCACCCTATGCGCCAACCAGGAGAAATTAGGCGTCGTTGCAAATGTGTTACAGGTAATTCCAAGAGCCGACTTTCTACAATTCTCGGCAAAGCTCAGTAATTTACTGTTTTCTTCATTGTTACTGTACTATCTATTTGGTCACGATAGCCAACGTACACGCTTGTAATGTAGCCCTCCCACGCTTCCGTTCTTTATAGAAACATGTCGAATGAGTTCGCAATGCAAGCCATCTTCTAACTCCTTAAGAAACACGAAGAAGCAATAAACAATGAAGGCCGGCTCGCATCAGCAGCTTGTTGCTCTCTTAAAAATGTGCTGAATCTTTAGGAAGCCCCGGAAGTATTCTGTACAAATGGCCAAATGACAGCGAGTAGGTAGTACGACTGGCAGCGAGTTTTGCCATTACGATAATTGTTCCACCATCTGCTCCACAGAAAAGCAGAAGGACTAATACAGAAGCCAAAAGAAAACTGGCTTCCTTTTTTGAACATTCAAACCGAAACGACTACACAACCATGTGGCACCGAAAACGAAGTAAAAAGAACATACCCGCTCATTACCTCTCCTCTCAATCCTCACACACAAAGAGGACCCTTATGAGAAACATACTTCGACCAGTCACCAATATGTGTGCAGGAAGATAGGAAAAGAAAGAATTCCCTACTTTGGTATGGAAAATAGTAATTTCCAATAGTTGCGAAACGATAATTGCTTAAGTAGGTTGAGAAGAAAAACCACACCTTCAAACGGTAATTCTAGCGAGAATGAGGTCACCATTTAAACTGCCCTTTATCACAAACGAAGTAAGCACAGCTATAAAGCGATGTTTAAGGAACGCCATTTTAAAGAAGACGGTAGTAGTGATCAAAATATAACCGAATACTCTAAGAAGTGGCCTGTTCGTAACTATTCATGCTCAACTCAAAATTGCATAATTTGCCTTAATGGTTAAGATTGTGATGTATGAGTTCGGGTACGGTGTAGTTGATCTCTTGTAAAATGTGTGGGGATGAATACCTAAGCAATACGAGTAGTATGTGACCGTATAAAAGAGGATCTAGGTGGACAAATTAAAGTTAAAACACTCCATTAGGCGCATATAGGACACACAGACACAACGGAGAAGATTTTGAAGTAGAAGTCACCATCCTCACACAGAAATCTGAACACCGCTCTCGAAACTATAAAATTCTCGAGGAATTTTGGATAAATTCCAAGAAACGGAAAATGAACCGCAGGGAGGAATGCTTTGTCATTACACCTGGTATAGCACAATATCTCGGACTTATCTTCTAACAGGAGAAAAAGCACACTACCTATCCATGTGAACTCTGTAGATTTGCTCCCGTCGAACAAGTGGAAGAATCCTATAAAGTGATGGGTTTCTGAAAAAACCATTTCGAAAGCAACTGAACTTTAGGTATCAGCTTTTTCTGTTGAACTGACGGATTTGATGGACTAGACTCCAATCGACTTAACTTTTCGAGGCTTTGAAAAAGGTGAAATCCGCAGAAACGTCGGCTATTGTGAATAAATAAATAGTATAATAATAATCACGCGCCTGCTCATCAGGAAAACAGTAAATTATTAAGCTGAAGACGCTCTGCCATGCACAAACGCATTCGTTGGCACGATACCGCGCCCCGTGCAAACTGTGCTCTAGTTCCGTCTGGGAATGGCAAATGGTGAAAGATAAGTCTAGGAGGATTAAAACACCAACTTTTTACATCGGCTTGTCCCTGCAAGTTATTATATAGAGCACATTTGCATTCAATCACCACTACTATTCTTAAAGAAGTCGAATGCATCCCTTATGAATTGAAAGCTTCTCTGCTTTATCTTTATAGTTGTTCCATAGCTTAAAAATAATTTTACTTGCTTATGAAAATATAATTAAACAGCTGATAAGGAAAAACTGCAGTTGTAATAGAACGAAGAGTTCCAAAAAATGTACATTAGGAGAAAATACACTTTTTGGAGATAACCTCTTTCTTACCAGATCGTTCTCAGGCCTTTTATCGGTTGGTACATATGGCGGATTGAAAAGTAGAACATCGACTTTGTTCTGAAACATTTTGATTCAGTAGTTTTTGTGCTCGCAGTATTCTCACGAATTTAAAAAGTACTAAAAGCTGAAAAGACAAATTTGAAACCGAGCGTCATTTAACATCGGTAGGAAAATAATTACCACGTGTTTATATTGTTGAGCTTACACGAAGTTGATAAAGATGTTTCGGCTAACGTTTCGACATCTTCGTCTTCATCTGAGCCGAGGGTCCGAGTCGATGATCCACAACTGTTCCTCTTCTTGATGTGGCGTCTTCGTCTCCGCATTTATCCGGATTTTCCACAGTAGAGCATCTCGAATTAGGCATTCTAATACAAAAATGCAAAACGCAAAGAAAAATTCGAATGTTTGCCTCATTCGATATGCTCTAGCGAGGAAGATCAGGCTCGGTACGAAGACGTCTTATCGAGAAGACGACTGTGGACCATTGACTCGGATCGGCGGCTCCGTTGAAGACGAAGACGTCGAAACGTTAGCCGTATAAACATGCTTGTCAACCTGGTCTGGGCTCAACAATATAAACACATGCTGAACAGATAGTTCAAAACGTGTTGTAACGATATTCGCTAATAAGGACTGATTTATCTGAAACAATTCCACAACGAGAAAAAAAGAAGGAGAAACAATAAAGAAAGAAAAAATGAGTAATCTTCAGGAAGATTTCTGTACGACTTTTGCCATATTACGGCTTTTGAGAATTGTTAAAGAATTCCACCAACTTGCCTCCAACTGATTTAACCCGTTGTCGAGATCCGTTCTGATCACTTCTATCTCGACGTCGTTCAACTTTCCGGTCTGCACAGTACACTCGAGCGCATGTGGATTACAGTCAGTGGCGAGCGATGTTGCATTTCCACCCAAAGCCTAAAATAACGATAACACCCCATTTCTCTATACTTTATTCATTACTTAATAACACTACATCTAGTTGCTTTCCGTTATTAGGTTAGCACAAAATGAGCGCTTGTTTAAAATGTGTTTGGGCTGCGTGTCGGTGGGCGTCTTTGTTTGTGTGGCTGTAATACGTGCGTGCGTGCGTGCATGTGTGTGTGTGTGTGTGTACGTGTGCGTCTGTGTGTATGTTTGTGTATGTGTGTATTCGTCTGTATGTGCGTATGTGTGCATGTGCGTATGTGTGTATGTGTGCATGTGTGTATGTGTATGTATGCATGTGTGTATTTGTGTGCATGTGTGCATGTGTGTATGTGTGTATGTGTGCATGTGTGTAGTGTGTGTGTGTTTGTGTCCATGTGTGCATGTGTGTACATGTGTGTGTATGAGCGCCTGTATGTTCAGGTGCGTATGTGTGTATGTCTGTATGTGTGTTTGTGTGTATGCATGTTTGTGTATGGGTGTGTATGTGTGCATGTGTTTGTGTATGTGGGTGTGCGTGTATGTGTGTGTGTTCGTGCGTGCGTGCTTGCGTGCGTGCGTGTCTGTGCGTGTCGATGAAAAGCAATAAAGGAGTCCTAAATTGTAATGACAGGTCGGTTCAAAAAAACCATCCTAGTTCTTCATTATTCCATGATCGGTCAAAAGATCGAATTACAAGGAATGATACAGTGATCTCGCTAATGGCTGTTTCCAGAAAGTAAATCTACGAAATCTACACTCATGTTGTATTTGTGGTTGCGGTATTGGATATTTACTGTTAGTCAACTACACCTTATCGGGTCATTTGGCTGGATTGGGCTACGGTGCTTTCTCTCTGCATCTGGCAACCTTAGTCACCCCTTTAGTGGCTAAGTGATTTCTACTTTTCCATTAATAAGAACTGCCTTCACATGTTAGATGGGAGCAAATCGCTTTTCACATTCGCTTTGTGTTTTGCATCTCTAATCCACAAAGGTCTTCGGATTTACGTTCTTAGGTTCAAAACGCCCAAGTAAGCTGACGTCAAATTAGTACAAATGTCTACGTAATTCGACTCGTCACCCAACGTGAACAGCACTCGACCGGTCTTACAGTTGACAGAACGGAAAAGGTCTCGACGAAGGCCAAATCGCCGAAGCATCATCAATCGAATTGCAAGAACACGCGATATAAAGCTCACGCCAACTGCACAAAGAAATCTCGTAGAATTTGAAATAAACTAATTGTTTATGTTGAGGCTTACTAAAAGTGGATCATTCGAATTACTACATTTAGGTTCCGTTGCTGCTCAACTCATCGACATCCTCGCGAAAGTTGCTGAAAGGCGGTCGAATTGATTTTTCATGAAACCTTTACGAAATCTCCGTGGTATTCCCATGGAAATATACAAGTGCATAGTCAACTCATCCTATGGAATTTCAAAAATGAATAGGCTTTTTTGAATGCTATCTGCCCTAACGAAAATCTTCACCTTGGAGCAATCAGTTATCCTTTTTCCGAACCACATATCGACTAACCTTCGAATGCGCAAACCCTTCATTGGAAACATCAAACTCATCCCGTAAAGGAATTTTTAATAGTTTCACCAAAAGCAACTCCGTGCTACCATTTGAATGCCATCGACAAGAGGCACCCAGAATCATTCCGTATCGGTTAACCGCCTTACTCTAGCAATCGGTGCTATTCCTTAAAACAGCTACCATAACGTGTCCGAATCATGCTAACAGCTACGTATTAAAAAGGCTGCTGTATTGTCCTAGGTCTCTTCCAAGAAGAATGGAATTCCTAACGCAGGTTCCTTAGCGGCTGATCGCTCAAAATTCGGCTCTTTGTTTTCCTGGTTTTACTTGCCGGGTGAAAGAACTCTAGCGTGCGTCACAAATCGAACTCTTATCCTTCTTCGCACAATGAACCGGCATTTCAATATTTGGCGAGATTAAACCAGGGAAAATTGAAATAAGCTGGAATCCATCTAAAATATCAACTGATTCATACCTAAAGCAGAATAGCAGTTTATTCTGCTTTAGGGACGGCGAGGTTTATCTCAGTGAGATCCTTGTTTGCACAGGAATATAAATAATTGATACTCGGATAATGGGAATCTTTTTTTTTCAAAGGGCCTTACTTGGAACATGTTTGCCGGTAAATCTCAGAAGACCCAAGTATAATTCATGATGACGGATCTACAGCTACACTAGACAAGCATTGGAAAATAATGTGCTATTTTATAAGTATAGAAGTCATACTTTGCAATGTATATGAAAATTTGCTCATTTTCATTGACAACGAAGGCAAGGAAACCCACTGAATCGAGCAGAAAGAATTGTAACTAGAAGAAATTTTGAGAATTCGATGAACTTTGGCATATTAGTATCCACTGAATAAATCAGTAAAAGAAGACTTGGATGTGGATCAATCTCACGAGAATGTGTCACTAAACGAAGTGAAGCAGTTGGGGGACCTATTATTACATCGAAACAGTTTTTACCCTCGCAGGCAAATCCAGCAGCAATTTACCGAGTTCAGACGATACAAAGCTCGAGCTTTCCGAATGACGTGAGCTAACGATCTCATGCGTATCTAACCGTAACCACTGCGCCACACGTCTAATCTGATATGATACACCGGAATATTCTCAGATTGCGAAGAAGTCGATCATTTTGGAAAACCGCCACACTATAGATCATACTGAAAAATCATCACAAACGAAATGTAAAGCTATCTTTTATCCTCATTTATCATAACCACATCAATACTTCGCGATGCCTTTTCCAGCTCTTCAAATAAATTACGCTACTTCTCCCTAAAGAATTATGAATGTAATGAAACGGACTGTAATAAAATTTACGCGATTCAAAAATGCGGATACAACTCCTGAGCCACAACCAATTTCCAGAACAATTTGAGGATGGAGATCACGCAACCACTGAAAACACGGGCAATCAATCATCAAAGCCTCTTTTCTTTCTAAGACCTAGAACAGACTTACTTGTATATCGTTCTCAATTGCGTCTAAGAGAAGAAAAGTGTCTTCGGCTGGTTCATAGACAGATTTTCGCTGGATTTCACTCAATTTATATAACGGAGTCGCCAACGACATTTCTGAAACGCAGTGTGTGTAACAGGAAACTTCCATTTTTATAGGCTAAAATCCAGGTAAACTGGTATCAAGATGAAGTATAAAAAAGGGGAGGTCAGTTTTCTCTAGGTTTATCTTGAAGTAAGAATATGAAAAGAAAAAACTGTCACCAACAACTGCCACGACCGACTCTCTATTAACCTCGGCATTGATCAAGTGATTTTGTTCGTATTTTTTTGAGCAAACACCAACAACGTGGATGAAAAACGAAGAAAGAGAAAGAAGGGCAAACGGACGAGAAAGAGTAAGAAACAGTGGGCAGTCATTTTGAGGTGATTTTTCTTTGGAAAGTTAGGGAGCTTGACGCTAACTACTCCACGTTCTAAGGCAAGTAAATAACACTGTGGCGTCCATAGGTAGACAAATGAGTCCTCTAGAAATCAATCGCCTAGTATTAAGACTCTTCTTATAAACGCTACTATACACTATGATTCATATTCGGTTTTATCTTCTATGTAAATAAAACAACATGAAAAAGGATAAAGCTTTCGGCGTTGCTCAACCCCTGAGGGATGCGCCATGCAATCAACTTCATTAAGCATCGTTGGAGGTGATTGAGTGCATAACTGGCATTTACAGTCACTTGCGGTGGCGTAGCGCTTTATCGATCCAGTGCTGCTATCTTCCTAGAAAAGTCTGCAAACAATCTGCCGACCCCGGAGGGATGGATGTGTACTGCAGAGCGCCTCCGACCACTTCGTCGTTACACGCGCCCTTAAACAGTGACACCATATTTCAAAGACACTCAAAAGCAAAACGATCCTTCTCTTGATTATCGGACGCATAAAGCAGGCTGAAGAATTTCTAGGAGGAACAGAGCACTGAATACTGAATAGCGTGCATCTTTGCAACACGTGCAACACCGAGAACATCTTTAGAATTGCTTCCCCTTATAATCAACGAGTAATGGCAAACTTTTGGCCGAACAGCACGACACGCAATTCACAGTCATCTATCACATATCACAAAGCGCTGTAGCGCACATTTGCTCCTCGGAATCATAACTCCTTACTAGATACCTACTACTAAGCTTTCTCTGATTACGTCGAAGATAACATAAAGCCAAGAAATCCAATACAGCTTCGACATGTATGGCTTGATTTCCACAGTATCAAAACGGGATACATAAAGGTATATAAATATTCAAAGCAGATTTTGCGTTTTCTTTGTGTTGATTGAACAAAGCTTCTTCCATATTTATGGTGAACTCGAACACACTGAATATCACAAGAACACAGGATAAATTCATCAATTGTGCTTTAGAAGCAAAAAACGTGCATAAATATGGAAAAATCAATAATGCATGCTAAATCACAGCCTATCCTAAAAATGTATGGAAGGCAAAAAGTGTAAAAAAGAGGAGACAAATTAAAGAGAAGAATGATAATAATAAGAGTTCACCAAATAATGAAATTTTGAACATACTTAAACAAGCACATAGAATACCTATATACCGGTAAGTATCAACTAATTTTACCGAAAGAAATCGCTTAGAACTATTTTCACATCACAGAATAAGGGTCGATGAAGCAATACAATGATTGTGCAATCAATATAAACGAAACACCAACACCAATAAATCTGGTAGCTGCGTAAATAATAATCTGCATATCTGCACTAAGAATGGAAAAGCATATACAAGTACGACCTATATTAAGAAGGCTCCAACAAAAGGTCCTCCAAATGATCGAGGAAACTGGAACAGGCCGAATAATGCTCGATTTTTATCACAAAAACAGTTCGTCGATTGCTTCAGACACTACCTCTTCGGCAACCCTCTCTACAGCATTTACTGAAAGAACTGCTGCTGGTAACTCAACGGCTGAAAATAAATTGATACGGTGACATTACGAGAAATACGGATCTATGGCTCTTTTTATCATCATCTTAGACTTCCTAGCGTTCTGGCGTTCACGAAAAATGTTTAAGTCTCAGTCATTATATCTACTTGATACGTCAGTGACCATCCACGTAAACTACTGAGTCCACCATTTTACAATATCCCACTCAGCGGCACCTTTCCCACTCGACCGTCCTCATAAACTACTGAGTGCAGTACAATTCTAAAACCAGTGGTACTTTTCACCTCTTTCTGAGAAAACAGCGCAAGACAACTCATAGATCGTCACAAAACGCGTTAACCGACCGTTGAAAATCGAAAAAATAAACTCGAATTTGGAACTATATTTCTTGAAGGATGACGGTGACTTCCATATAGGCTTACTCTATGCAGCATTACCAAATAGAAATATTGAACGCTACACCAACGAGGGTGACGAAGATGAACTCTCTGCTGTACAGCAGTAGAACACCCAAGAAAAACTTAAAAGCAAAACCACTGAAGAGGTTTATTATCACAATAAACTTCACGTTTGATACCAGCTATATACTATCACTCCATCAACTCTTGTGAACAATCATGAGCAGTAAAATGTCACGTGAAAACGTTGATCATTCACAGATGATGGAAAACTAAACAAGAACCAAAGCTAATCAGAAGGTTATACCTTTTTATTTTCTGCCTACTATAATTTAGCGGCAGGGTACTAAGCGCTAAGCGAAATACAACCACATCATTGATGGGTCATTGATCCCAGATCAATCCCGCTGACGGGTGATTGCTGTGGCAAAGATCGATAGAAATAGCTGAGAGACAGGCGAAACGAAGGACCCGCATGGTATGGTGGTGAACGCGTTACTCCCCGGAAAGGACAATAGCAGGTTCGTTCCCCACCATAGACACCTGCGGTCCAGAGTTTTGCAAATATCTCAGCAACGTTGTGGCTAATCAAAAGCAGGAACTGTTCTGAGGCTTGTATAGACAGGCGGATGGGTCACTGTATTGCACATGTTCATTGCTCTTTATGTATGTAAGTGCATCCATGAAACCACCTCATATGAGGGACCTCGAGCCGCTTAGTCGCGAGGCTACGTGGCGACTCCCTAGGTGGCGGACAGGGGGTTAATCGCGGACCAAAAGCAACCTTTGTTTCCCGGAGACGCAGGTGGGTGCAGGGAATGGATTCCCTGTTTCTGCTGCGCCGATTTGGCACATACTTTCTGTATTTACGAGGCGTATCCATGTATGCGTATGTGGGTGCGTTCTTGCTTACGCGGATTGTATTCTACGAGTCAATTCGGCCAAAAGTCTGCAATCAAATAACAAGTATATGGGAGGCGGTTAGGAGTCGTCTCCAAGAAATAAGCTCCATGTCCACTCTGGGAGAGCCTGGCAAGCTACCCATGAGCATACCAGCCCACACGTTCAGAGCCCAGCAAGCTATATGTGAGCATCTAAACACAGTAAAAAAAAAGAACGGGCCTCATTCCTCTGACCCTAAAGGACCCAAATTTCGAAGCATTGGGTAGGACGAGTACGGGGAGGCTGCCAAAATCTCAGGGTCAGTGGAAGCTATCTGGATTACAAAGAACTAAGGTGACAATCTCTACATTAAATGCAGGCACACTCCCTTCCAAGTCCTCGATAGAAATCTTGATCATGCAAGGAATAAGAACAAGGTACGACATGGGCAAGACGGGACTACGCCACCCATTCAACGCCATCCATGACACCGGAGAAGAACTGTTTCTCGGAACATGTGACAGTAGAGGAGTCGGCGGCGTCGGCATTCTCGTTAGCACGAGTTTGTCCATTAACATCGATTCATTCAAACAATTAACAAGCCAAATCGGACTTTTACGACTAAAAAGATGTGGATCAATTCCAGTTTTGACAATCGTCGTCGTTTACGCGGCGACATCAAACTATGACGAAGAAGAAGTCGAAGCGTTTTATATGGACATGGAGAAGTTCTACAGAGAAGACCATCGAAATTCGTGAAGCCCCACTCTCAACGCTGGACGTGGGAGTCTCCTAATGAAGAGTACTATAGCGAAATAGACCACAACATAAAAAATAGAAGGCTTTGCCCAACCGATGTCGCTGTTGTCCCAAAATTCTACATGGGATCAGACCACCGTCCCCTTCATGCAAAATTTTATCTCTCGCGGAAAGGAGAAAAAACCGCCAAATTCAAAAAACGAAGTCCCAGAACCACGCTAAACTGGGACCTGCTCAATTCATTAGTCGACTACTGGAAAGATGCCGTTCTTGATAACATCGAGAATACGATCGCCTCATTCAACATCTTCATGTTAGCGGTATGAAGGCTGAGAGTTCGAAAGTCACCAACAGACGTCTGACTCCAGAAACACTCGAGCTGATACGCCTGGAATCGCACGAGCTGCATGCAACGGCGAACTAACGTCCGAACTTGCAAAACAATGCAGGTAGGCGATAAAAGAATATCTTAAAGAGAGAAGAGCAGCAGTGATGGTCGAAGCTGCAGAGACCGGGAAAAGCATTCACAAAGCCCACCGAAACCTCACCAATGACAAGACCAAGAAGATTGAACTCCGACGCCCAGACGGAACAGTTACAGCATCCAGAAAGGCAATGGAGAAAATCATTCACGAATACTACTCAGATCTCTTCGATAGTCCCACCCATCTTCCCTCATATGAAATAAAGGATGTCGTACCACCTGTTCTGCCTTCCAAAATCCGACATGCTATTTCGTCGGTAAAATATCGAACAGCACCAAGTCCGGATAGAATAAGATCAGAACACCTAAAGAACCTTCCGACAGTCCTCGTAAACACACTAGTTCGGCTCTTCACACATCATCTGTCCGAATGCAAGGTCCCTACTGAGTGAAAGACCAGCAAGACCGTGTTATTGTTCAAGGGTGACCTAGGGTATTGGATGGGATGTCAGTAATCGTCACATAATTTTCAAGACCACTTTTTCTTAAGCACTTTTTAATGACGTGACTTACTCCATTTGATATGAAGGGTAGCTTAAAGGGGATCTTACTTTCGTCTGAAACATTATTTTGGGAAACTACCCAACGTTTTCCTCTAACCCGAGTGGCTTCTACTTCGTAGTCATTGGAAATGACTATTTTTCGTGCCAGGTTTTGCGATTCCATCCTTTCCGATTCTCCTGTGCACACATTTTTAGCCGTACGATACATATTTTTGATAAATGCTTTTTTCATGTCTGAAGGATGAGAGAAGAGGTAGTGAACTAGAATGTTTTTACTACTTGGCTTGCGATACCATTTTGTTATATGGCCACTCACTGAGAGCTTTATTTGGATGTTTACGTAAGATCCTCTCTAAGCTACCCTTCATGTCAAATGAAACAAGTCACGCCATTAAAAAGCACTTAAGAAAAAGTGGTTTTGAAAACAATGCAACGATTATTTGCAAAACTCCGGACAGCAGGTGTATGCGGTGGGGAACGAACGCGCTGTTGTCCTTACCGGGGAGTAGTGCACTTCACCACCACACCATCCGCGTCGTTCGTTTTGCCTGTCTCTCAGCTAGTTCTACTGATCTTTTGTCATCAGTAATCACCTGTCAACGGGATTGATTTGGCTTTTTTCGGGATTTCTCCACCGCATACACCTACGGTCCGGAGTTTTGCAAATATCTCAGCATTATATATGTGTTATATTAGCGCAACATATCCTGCCATTAAAAAGAAAAAGGCAGTAAATAAAAGGGTTAAATATGTAACGATTATTGACATCCCACCCAATACCCTACGTCGTCCGCTAGTTCGAAACCGTCTCGAACCGAAACCGTTTGTGCAGCTCAGAAAACTGTATGATCTATCCTAACGGGAGAGACGGGGATTGCATGAGTTTAGGTATAACATACTTGATCTCATGTAATGCATGCGGCGAGGAATATATTGTGGAAACGGGTAGACCACTTTGTGTCCGCATGAAAGAACATCTAAAATCCGTCTAAGGCGAAGTCGCCGAAACGTCAGCCATAGACCAACAACATCAAAAACAACGACGACGACAACGAAGACCTGTACCAACCTCGCGTCAGCTTAAGATCAGTTTATAAAACCATATAAATAAATATGTCAACTTGCAATTACGACTATCAAGAAGCAAACAAAACGGAATTCTGTATGGTCTCTAACAAGGTACTTCTTCACTCTAAAAAAGCCAGTAAGATAACAGCAAGTACTTGTCTTGGTAAAAGGATGAAAATCTACCCGTAAGTATATTACATACAAAATGTAATTCCTCTTCCCAAAAGAGTTAGACTAAATTATACTGAAAGATAAAGTGCTGGAAGCTATTAAATCTTCACCATGTGAAAAGACAGGAATGAACAACAGCTGCGATGGTCTCTACCACATTTATAACGTGGAATTATCGATTAATGATATGACAATAATCAGTATGCAAGATCAGGGATCGTATCCAAAAACTAGAAGTAAAGAGAAGACACTAACTATTGAACATCTTTTTCGTATAAGAGGATAGCTTCCTCAGTCCTTGCAATGATTATAAGGAAGAGGATAGGAGAAAGGGAGCTCCCATTACATGAATATGGTCCTACATCGTTACAAACAGAATTAGATAGCTATGCATAAAAAATATGTTAAAGAAGATAGTGAACATCAGAGCTCCTTAGCCACGTTTGAAAAAGCAAATGAATGATGTCGAAGTAAATAAATTGCTCATAAGGATAAAGAGAAAATGCGGTAATTTCTAAACGCAACATCCGACAAAACACTATCAACCACAAAATAAAATGGTCGCCTTCTCATTCCTTTACAGCTTAGATGCCTAATCAATATCTCCATTTCATTTCTCATAACAAAGAAAAGCACTCATACAGTGCAAATTCTTTCAAGCACCCACGGGAAAAACTTTTCAGGAGCCACATACTTACTTTAGTACAGATGGTGTTTAATGAAACTTAGATGTAGATGTATCAAACAAATAAAATTGATAGCATGTCACAAACTTTCTGAAAAGTACTCACCCGACGCCTCTGCCCGCACCAGTCCGACTTCTGCTAAGTTTGCAGATATCTCTTCGGTTTGGTTGTGTGAAGCACCAATCTGAATTAAGTTAAAGAAAACAGTAAAAAAGACATTTTCTTAGAGAATTACTGAACCACTTCAACCAAGTTTCTTATCGAATTACGGCAAAAAAGTTCAACGCTTCCATGGAAGCTTACATAGAAGAATTATTTTAAAAGGTCTTAATAAGCCCTCACCAACTGTTCCGACGTTTGAGATTGCCTATTCACATTATTAGCGTCATTTATTGATTGTGAGTCAACGTCATCCCTGCCGATGGAATGAGTGTGAATAGACACAGTAACTTGCTGAACATCAAATGGACCAGCTGGCTAAAGAAAAATATCGAAGGAACGTATATACATACATATGTATGTATATATGCATATATATATACATTATATGTATACATATATATATGCAGATAAAAGTGGTAATAAAAATATATTAAAAGCTTCCGTCAGTAACTGATCAGATCGCAGCGAGCACTTACCAAAACCAGCCAGAATTATTTAAGGTGTTATTCTCGTTCACGTGGATGCTAGAGCACACGTGTCTTTGACGAAGTGGCAAAAACTTCGATGGATTAAACTCAAATGATGAACACAACACCTCATAGCTACCACCTAGCCAAAAATTTTATCGCGTACGAATTGTAGCAGTAATTCAGCTACTGTAATTTTGTTGCCTTTGTTTTCATTTAATAGCACTCCTGGATGAAAATAACGCAGGTATAAGCACAAGAAATATGTCGACAAAACCTTACCGGCGCAGTATCAATCTCAGTAAGAATACGCTGCAGGCGATCTTGATACAAAATTAAAGGCATTTCATAATGATGAAAAAAAAACACCATAGAATGCTGGAAAAACCACGGCTCAAAAATAAGAAGACAATTGAAACAGAAAGGAAGATAAAATTCGTTTTAAAAAAAGTTATCAACGTACGAATATAAACGCCGTTGATGTGAGAAGAGCCATTCCACCGTACTGTCCGCCAAAGCGATATTGGTATGCATAGAAAAAGAACTGATATAAGTAGAAGAACCTAAAAATCTTCTGATATGAAGGAACCCAGAAGCACCAAATAGCGATTCTTCGTTATTCTTGTTCACGTGTATGCTGGACCACACGTTTTAGCACACAAAAATGGTAAGAACACAATGCTTACTCACTCATCAACACAATTATGAGAAAAAATGAAAGAAGCAACTTTAAGGTATAAAACTATGAGAGTAAAAAAATTACGGGGAAAAAATTACTATTATGTGGAAACGGCAACCGCATAAAAGAAATATAAAGAGATCACAACTTTCACAGAAAACCGGAAAGTAGGTTGTAGAATCTACAACAGACACAACAAATTCATGAGCTTTAACGATGTAAGACGAGACGACCAATGTCAACATTAAGCAAAACAATAAACGGATAAGTTGATAAAGCTCTCGGCGTTGATAAATTCCTGGGAGATGCACCATGCATTCGACTCACGCATCGTTGGAGGTGGCTGGATGCAAAACTGGCCCTTACAATAACTAACGGTGGCCTACAGATGTATCAAGCTAATGCTGCTAACGTCCCAGACAAGTGTGGTACCAATTTGCCGAGCCTGGAGGAATGGAAGGCTAGATGAGTGTGGGGCGCGGTGATCGATCCCATGTGTATTGGCAGTGGGTCTCCGAACACTACGCTACACGCGCCACATCGCAAAAGAAAACATTGCAAAATAATATAACGTAAAAGTTACCTTAACCAGTAACGCTTACTAACGTGCGAGTGGCAACAAATAGCATCGTATTGATCCGCTATCCAAACAATCAGTATTACATAGAAAGCTGTCGTTGTGTCGGCGAACACCTCAGACATTATAGTCTCCATTCCTGAATCAACGTCTTTATACCTGCAGGGATAAAATAAAAAGGAAACAAACCGTGTGAGAAAATCGAAATCAAACGGATTAAAGAAAACAACGAACTTTTCTAGCCAATGAAAACAAAGAGAAAAATGAAAACAAGAGGGGAGCAAAACATACAATATTTGAAGTGCACGCATGTTACTCACCAACTAAAGCCAATATTACAGTAAAGAGAGGTGCTGCGGGAAAAACGAGTGGTTGATTCAGTTCAAACATATGCAGTAAATCCACAATGAACAGGAAAATTTGGTGATGTGAGAACCGAAGCAGCATCGAAATGGCGAAAGTCTGTAATAACATAAAGACTTAATGAGTTTTCATAAATGTGTAAAATTGATGTCGTGTCTTAATCATTACAGTGACAAAAACAGACGTATCTCAGTCTAAAGCAACTGATAAATAAAGGATAAAGCTCTCGGCGTTGACCAAACCCTGAGGGATGCGCCGCGTACTCCACTTCATTAATCACCCTTGGAGGTGATTGACTGCATATCTAGCTTTTACAATGACACACGATGGCCTACCGATATATTGAGCCAGTGCTGTTATCCCCCCGGACAAGTCTGGTACCAATTGCCGACACTGAAGGGATGGAAGGGTTGGTGAGCCTGGGGCGCCGGGATCAATCCCATTTGTACTGCAGGGCGTCTCCAACCACTGCGCCACACACAACCCTCGTTGCTGAAGTGATGACAAGGAAAATCAGACAGAAGAGAGAAATTCTGTTCATATTTCCAAACTAACGGGCTAGCGCCAAACTCTAGCAACGAGTTTAATTTTGTAAAACAAACAAAGCAAATACTCACAAATATCAACATTACAATAGCTGCTGTAATGTAACTACTTTTGGACATTATGAACGACACGAAGTGATAATGTTCGTTGGTGGACAAGTCGTGAAGGTAGCCAAGCCCTGCACTGTCTAGAAAGTATAGAAAATATTTTAATGGGCAACATATTAAGCTAAGAAATACACCCCAGCATAAACGAAGTAGTACATAATAGAAGGACAGAAAATTTTCTGAGCCTTAATTCAAACAAGATAGGCGATTATATGATTACTCCACCAAAACATCAAATCAGTTTCTTCAGAGCCAACTAAAACCTAACTCGAACGAACGAGAAAAACCTCCTGTATAAAATATCTACTTGACATAAGCGCAACACAGAGCAAAAATGGCCTAAAACTAGGAATTATCCACATACCATCTTCGGATAAATTATGAGCCAAAGCGCGTAGGCTAGCCATCACGACGTCTTCGTATCCGAGCACAGCGCGCATAACACGACGAGAGAAGGCGTCACCGAAACATTCAGAATCGGCGTCAACCTGAAAAACAAACAACAACTGAAACCATAATTAAAAAACGCAAAGTTTGTAGATAACTACTACAAAACTCACTCTTGTCCATAGAGTACTGATGTTATGCTTATTGCGGAAGGAAACAGGAAGACGCAAAATTCCGTACAACAGGGAGTATTCCACCCGATATTCGTATCGAAAGGCATCTTCAGGTTCTGAATCATCCAAAACATTCTCCACAGAATTGCTGCTAACACGGCATTAAGCAGTACTTGAAGAAACAAAAGTAAAACTTTCGTAATTAATGACACCAATGTGTGTAGAAGACCATTTGGCTTAAATCTATACATTGATATAAATGCAGAACACGATGCATGATACTGAACGCACTACATACTTTACTAACGGCTAGGATCGAAATACTATAAAGAGACTAATATATTAAAACCTGTAATACTTTCTCCTCTTTCTTCTTATGAAACCCTTCAAAAAAGACATACGAAATCGTTGTCGAAAATGCTCATTGAACTGGACTTCAGCATTTCCATTCTGCTCAAAAATGACGTCAGTATACCCCTCATGTTCATCGCTTTCTTCCTGGAAACAGAAAGATACTTGGCTCAATAGTGTAACAAAAAACAGGGATACTTACATACGGTTCATCAGGAGCAGCAGTTTCGCTGTTACCCAGCAGTAATTGCCACGGTGCACGAATAAAATAGCTCAGAAGACCAGAGTCTGCATAAGTTTGCTGCTGCTCACTCTAAAACAAATCCTCAAAATATACGAAAAGAAGGAGCTTGTAGTGCAGCAGTCAATGGCACCCTGTAATACACAAAGGACAGATCCCTGCGCTCCAGGCTCACAAAGTCCTCCATCCTTCCTGGCTGAGCAAATTGGTATCAGACTTGTCTGCGAGGATAGCAGCACTGGCTCAATACATCGGTAGGCCACCGCGAGTCATTGTAGAGGCTAGATATGCATTCGGACACCTCTAACAATGCTTGAAGAAGTTGAATGCACGGCGCATCACTCAGGAAATAATCAACGCCGAGAGCTTTACCCTCTTTTTTTTACAAGGAAAAAACTTCAAGAATACCTTTGCGATGGCTTTGCTAAGTGTTGTAGTCTTTCCCGCTCGCACTTCAGCTGGAATAGCTCGGGGACCGTACAATAATACATCCACGGGATTAAAGTAGCAAGTCATTTCGTTTCGTTTACTGTCTATAACGAGAAGTATAGTAAATTATCATTCAGGAATGACTTAAAGACAATACACCCAATCAATACTTCTTTCTGAAAGCGTACATGAAGAAAACACATGTCAAAACAAAAAAACGATAACTAAACTCACTGTACCACTTTATCCAGCTTTCTTTGTATTCCAACATATGAAGATTGTGCACAACTTCGAGACGGATGACTCCTGGAGTGTAGGAAAAGCAGAAATAAGCTGACTAGGAGGTTCAACTGTCACTTCAATCCCATCGACTATGAATGGAAAAGTGATTTTATGTGTAATTCCAACCTAGACCATTTCCAGTTACAGAAAAGGTTTAGAAATGCCGTTATTTATTTACAAAAAAAACTAATAGAATGTACGTAGAACACGCTAGCGAAACATTAGATATTACTAGAACGAGGTATTACAGTTGCAGTAACTAAAAGTAGTAGTAACAATGTGTTACCAATATTGCTGGACTGCGATGCAAGAGATTACTTTTGAAAACTTCATTATGGGAGCGAACAAAAAGGGAGCATTGGTTGAGGTTAGGTGCGTGCGTAGCGCAGCGGACGAAGGCGCCCTGCAATACACAGGGGATCGTCCCCTACGCCCCAAGCTCCCTGAGTCTTCCATTCCTCCGGGGGTCAACACATTGGTACTCTAGCTCTCTGAAAGGATAGCAGCACTGACACGACACATCGATAGACCACCGCGAGTCATTGTAAAGACCAGATATACAACCAGTCATCTCGAACGATGCTTAGTGAAGTCGAATGCATGGCGCATCCCTCTGGGACTGATACACGCCAAGAGTTTTATCTTCTTTTTATTGACTAAGGCCTACACTCAACTCCATATCCTTAATGTGTCACCAGAAATAATGTACGTGGTAATGAAATTTACCGTCTCTGGGCCACGAGTCACGAAGATGATCAAGACAAGTCGTTGACGAGCGGGTGAACATCAAGTGAACGAACAGCAACGTGAACAGTAAGCAAACTGCCTTAAGGAAGAAAAGAAAAGGACGATTATAAAGGATGAACGATTGAAAAACTTACTATCAACAGCGAAACGAATTCAATAACTCGTCGCCAAAACGTGCTAACATGAGAGCTGTAACTCAGAGCAACTTTAACAAGCATCGCATGAAACAGTCGATCACGAACGACTCCAAAAGTGTTGTTCTGGAACGAAAACAGAGACTGACAAGAACTTAGCTTACTAGAAGAGCAGTGATCTCGTGAGGTGACCTGAAATCAGCATTACCCCACCTGTGCTTGAGCTCTTCCATTTCCGTTTCGATTTTGTTGCTGATTTTGCAACGGAACTTCTACGTCAACGTTTATTTCTACCGGAGGGTCAGCCATCTCAATGAACAGATCAGTAGCACATCGAATTATGAAGTACTGCTAGGAATTCCGAATGAGAACTTCATGTTAGAATTCACGTGCTCTGAAGACAGCAATGGTGTTTGAGGATTTGGAAATCGATAACGTGAAAGACGCATATCCACGACGAACAGCCATCCAGAATAAATAAAACTGAAATTCAAAACAAAAAAAACTAACCCAGATTGAAGCGGAACAGGAACCTAGTTGGGAATCCTCAGAAGGTAAGAAAAAGTAGCCCTTACAATGTCCCCACGAAATAAGTAAATACCGTGAAGGATGCGGAAAACTCGTACAAAGCGGTTAAAAAGAGGCTAGCAGAGCTATTCCTGTCTACCAAATTGGCCTATTCGACGCCGATTACGGACGAGTTTACAATGCAACTGCAAGAATGTCGACATTCGCAGTCGCAGAGGGCCTTCAGGACGTAGGTCAACTTCTTAATGGGTTTACAGTGGGATTTTTTTGTTTGTAAATTGGCGTTTACCAGTAACGACGAACATCCCGTTATGTTCGTCACTATCATATAGGCCTGTTAAAGGCGCTGAAGAATCTTGCTCGTCCATTGATGGTGTGAGTGAAAACCTTTGAATATCTGTTAAACTTCAATTTTTCTCTGAAGATGAAGACATCTGGTAGTTCTGCAACTCAGAGCTCCCTATATGACTTCGGTATTCCGGTCGTTGATTCAATTTGCTTTTTGGTTATTACCGACGAATGCGTGTGTAGCGCAGTGGTCGGAGGCGTCCTGCAATACACACGGGATCGATCCCTACGCCGCAGACTCACCCATCCTCCATCCCTCCGGGGTCGGCAAATTAGTAATAGACTTGTCTGGGACGCTAGCAACACTGACTCAACACATCAGTAGGCCAACGCGACTCATTGTAAAAGCCAGGTATGCATTCACTAACCTCTGACGATGCTTAATGAAGTCGAATGCATGGCGCATCCCTCAGGGCTTGATCAACGCCGAAAGCTCTATCCTTTATCGTCTTCTCCATCTACGACGGCGACCCATTTTTGTTTGTGGGTGAACCAATGGAATATGAATAATTTCACGTCAGCTGTAGACTTTACTATTTTTAACAAGAATAAGTGGTTTTTGAATAATGTACAACTTCCATTTATTGTTTATCATTTTCTATGCAAAGCTATTATGTGAAATACAATCACTGTGATACGGAGATCTTTGAAGAACTCGGATCACTGGCCAGATCCAAACCTCATTACACTTTCTTGGGGCTCAAGTGTTACCCACTACACCAGTTTTTGAATTACGCATGACGATAGTGGAAGAGACTTTCCTCTATCGTTCTATGGGTGTGAATGGTATTTATGCTACTACTCAGCATTTATTACTTTGCTTCATCATGTAGACACTTTGCTTTAAGCATCTAGGAGTATTTTGCGTCATACGTTTTGTCTATTTCGGTATTTTTATACCAGCGTATCCCACATAATAGCCATAAAGGGGTAAAAAGGTCTCGGCGTTGATCAGTCGCTGAGGTATGCGCCATGCATTCGACTTCATTAAGCACCGTTTAAGGTGATTGAATGCATATCTGGCCTTCACAATGACTTGCGGTGGCCTACCAATGTATCGAGCTAGTGCTGCAATCCTCCCGACAAGTCTGGTAGCAATTTGCTAATCCCGGAGAGATGGAAGGCTTGGTGTCCACGGGGCTCGAGGGTCGATCCCATGTGTAGCAGGGTGCCTCCGACGACGGCGCTACACGCGCCCCTGTATAACAGCCATGGCGACTAAAATGAGTAACATTTTAACTTACAAGTCAATTTACTTTTTCGAAAGGAAGTTTTCTATAAATCATTAATTGTAAATGAGTGGTTTTTCTGGTATCACCTTTCCTATTCTGATCTGCTTTCGAATAGCTATCGTATTAATGGTCGCGCGTGGCGCAGTGATTGGAGGCGCCACGGCGACGCACACGTGGAATCGATTCTCGCGCCCACGGCTCACCAAGCCTTCCATCCCGCTGGGGTCGGCAAATTGGCACCAGACTTGTCTGCGAGGATAGCAGCACTGGATCGATACATCGATAGGCCAGCGCGAGTCATTGTAAAGGCCAGATATGCATTCAATCACCTCCAAATGATGCTTAATGTAGTGGAATGCTTGGTGCATCATTTGCATCATTTAGGGATTGATCAACGCCGAGAGCTTTATCCTTTATCCTTTTATCGTATGAATATAGGGGCAGAGAGTAGTCTTGCCGGTCATCAAGATCATGGTGTTGGTTCGATCCCATGCCGCGCTCACCCGACACTTCCGGGATTGGGAAATTGGTACCGGTCTTGTCCGGGAAGAAATCACTGTCTGCAATCCAACGCTGTGGCCGATTATCTCAGGACTCCAGTGGGAAGCGACTCAACCAGCATTCTACGAAAAATAAAATAATTAATAAACACAGTGTGGCAAACAGGTTATGGAACACCCCGGATTGAAAACGGACACTATATTGTTATAGTGTCCATACCGTCGCAAATGGGTTAATGAGTCTTTTGTGTTCCTGCCTAATTTCCATCAGTGTAAGTTAGCCGGGTCTGTAATGAGAGCGCAGTAATTTTGGCCGATAGTCGATGATGGTTAAATATTTTTTCTGACACGTTCAAATATCTTACTTAGAGGTTGGAACAACGGGGTGATCGTACTCCAAATGAAATCACATGACATAAACAGAGGTTTGGTTGTATCTTTGCAATAGAACCACTGTGAGAATCGCGTCTTCTCAGTTGGTTGGATGTCACCTCAACTCTGATTTTTCATGAGCAATAAGGGCCCCCAAAAGGACACTTATTTCTATCGACATTGTGCTTCAAAATGGTGTTCCAATTCGACGTGTTTCAGTACCATTCGGTGACACATGGATCGTTTTTAACTGTGTCTACTCTACTAGTCTAGTGGTCTACTCTAGCTGACGTGATCCACAAGTATGTTCGGCCAGTATGTAAGTGGTTGCTTCTGAGGGCTCTTTCATCTTCTTGAAATTCGCCTTGCTGTTATTCTCACCTATCTTCCGTCAAATAGGTACTTTTAATGCATGACCGGTTTATCTACTTTTCTCTTTCGAAGTGTCTTGCTCTCGATCTACGGAATGGAACAGCTTTCGAAGGTCGGAGTCACGTAGTCCGGCTTGAGGTCGTATTTTCTGCTCGGTCATACTTCAATAGGTGACCGATGCGCCTTGTTCTGCGCACGTTTTGCATAATTCTTTATTTGTTTCTTCAATCTCGTTTTCGAGAACTCGTTGAGCGCCCTACGTACGCGTAGGGTATGCTTAAGCTAATAACGTAAGCATTAAATCTGTTTACCGTTGAACTATAGAATCTTCGAAAATTGTGCTTTCTTTCGATTTCTGTACAATCCTACACTTTTCTCCTACTTATATGAGTGCTGTGAGCGTTGTCTCAATGTTATTGGCATTTCTCTAAAATGCGGCGTTGTTTCAGCAAGAAGAAGACTTGCACGTTGTTTTCTATAAATGTATATGCTCTTGTCGTTTCAACCGAAGAGGATCGTGTACTGCAAAACGGGGATGGGATGTGCCATGCATTCGACTTCATTAAGCATCGTCTAGAGGTGATTTGTTGCATATCTGGCTTTTACAATGAATCGCATTGGCCTTCCGATGTATTGAGCCAATGCTGCTATCCTCCCAGACAAGTCGGGTACCAATTTGCCGACTCCAGAGGGATGGAAGTCTTGGTGAGCCGTGGACGCTTGGATCGATTCCACGCGTGTGATGCAGGGCGCCTCCAACCACTGCGCCACACGCCACTATATAGTTTAATTATAGTGTAAAGTGTACTTTCTACAAGTTCCTTATACTGGAAATTGAGATTTCAAAACAACAATTTGGCCAAATTTAATTTTACGAATCCAAACTCGGACGGACATAACGTAAAAACCTCGAAATATTATTGAGATATTGGGCCAAAGAAGTTTTAACAAATGTACAATGCCACATTGGTTTCCAAAATTCCGTTGTGGGGAAAGTCGATGTCAAGTTAAGGAAAATAGCGGGCTTTCTTCTTCTGTTTACGACGATGAATTGAAGGCTTTGGTGGAACAAAATAAAAAAGGTAATAAAGGACAGAGATCTTGGCGTCGATCAATCCCTGAGGGATGCGTCATGCATTCGGCTTCATTAAGCATCGTTGGAGGTGAATGGATGCATATCTGGCATTTACAATGATTCATGGTGACCTACCGATGTATCGAGCCGGAGATGATATTCTCCCAGGCAAGTCTGATACTAATTTGCAACTTCGGAAAGACGGAAGGCTTGATTATCCTGGTGTGCATCGATCCCATGTGCATTGCAGGGTGCTTCCGACAACTGCGCCACACGCTCTTCTTTGCATTAACAAGGTTTATTTTCAGCTAGGTTTTGCCATTTTAAAGATGCAGGTTAAGAAGCCTGCATTAGTTTCCGAACAGCTTAGGATTTCTACGTTCCATCTGCATTAGCATTTGGCCAGAGTCAAACTTCTTTCTTGGGAAATTGTGGAAAACGGTCATTAAGCAAATCTGGCGGTAGTTGCGATGATTCATTTGGTCATTTTTTTTGGACAGAAATGTCATGCCTAAGATCTACCTCATTCGTGAGTTTTTTCCCAAAAGATATTCCCAAAAGATGTCGGTTACAATAGCTGCGCCTAGTTTCAGCAACAGAGAAAATTGAAAAAGAAGTAAATTTCACGGGAAACGTTCTCCGCATGGTTGTCCTGCGTTGGTACTTCTTAAAAATCAGGTACGCTATCGGGAACGGGCACACTGCTTGATGGCTAAACACCGTGGCACCTTGTCCATTCGCTTTCATGTTAGTCACGCTTTATAGCAGTGGCACTTGCCTTCAAACGACGCGTGATATTCGCCATCGCCCTTTCTCATCACTTTGCTCTCCCGCTTGATCGTCTCCGCTCACGAGGCCTTTGATTTGCTTAGGCAAGAATAATGTTAGCCAAAGTTTCAAGTAATTCTCTGTATTTTTATTGAGCAAATACGAGATGTTACTTCATTATTTATTACGGCAAAGCTGACGTTTCGGCGGATTTCGCCTTTCTCAGAGCCTGGAAAGGTCAAGTTGACTGTAATCTTCCCAGCGAAGCACCTCCATAATCAAGAAGAGGAATTGCTAAGCCAAGATTTTAATCGAACTGAAAAAAAAATAGCTTCTTCGCATACTCACCACTTTCTGTGAGATTTCCACTGAATATGTCACGTGGAAACCAACCACACAGAGTTCACATAGAAGCGTAATGTGCTCACATTAGAGCATTCTAATAGAATATTATAGAACAATAGAATAGTAGGTAACAGAATTTTAATAGAATATTCTAATGTGAGGAGCACATTACGCTTCTATGTGAACTCTGTGCGGTTGGTCTCCACGTGACATATTCAGTGGAAGCCTCATAGAAAGCGGTGAGTGTGCGAAGAAGCTATTTTGTTTTCAATTCGATTAAAATCTTGGTTTAGCATTTTCTCTTATTTAGTTGTGGAGATTTTTGGCTGGGAAGATTACGGTCAACCTTACCTTTCCAGGTTCTGAGCATTAGGAAATCCGCCGGAACGTCAGATTGCTTGTAAATAAAGAAATGCGACAACACTTCGTGTTTGCTCTACATGAATATAAAGAGTTGTTAGATCAATGCCGAGGTTAATAGAAAGTTGGTAGTGGTAATTACTCCGCATACTTCTTCCTCGTTAGTAGTTCAACCGCTTCCAGCCATGATAATCGTGTATAGTGATCGTGCAATTACTTACGATGTTGTAATTCTACTAATAAATGTTGTTGAGTCGAAAAGGTGGGCATGGATACTGGTGTTCATTGTTATTTTTACTAAATCATCGATGCTCTTCAAAGCTCGTCAAACCGATGGCTTCATTCTGTTGAACTTTGGAGTTAAGTCGTTGACTATGGTAACCTCATGACCTGAGACGTAGCCAGAGCATACGGTATAATAGTTTCGTTGAGCGTAAATGGGCCACACCAAACCAACTCCTCCTTAACATCTTTTTGTGAGATTCAGTAGAAGGCAAGTTTTTCCACAAACAACATGACTGCGAACAACACTTTAAATAATTCTGGCTAACTTTGTTAAACGCGCGCTACGATTTAATCAGTCTCCGGCGGGAGCTTGCAATATAGTTCCATTGCTGCTGCTTGCAGAGCATCATTTTCTGTTGAGCACCGGCGCTTATTTCTACTATTCAGAGATGTAAAAAACGCAATGTTTCGAATTTCTTCCTTCCAGCTTAACATTTTCGCAGGGTGCATGATATCCTATTACCGCGCTGTAAGCAGAGATGAGCAAAACTGGCCTCAGGTGGGTTTCGAACCCTCGATTAGCCTTCCTATAGACTTGCGTACTATCTATTGCCCTAAGCGAGGCCTTTGCTTTGCCGTTCTCTTGGCCAATTTTTAATTCTAACGGTGCTATCAGCTACTATCCATCAATGGGAAAGATCTGTGTAGTATAAGTTGCCATCGAACCCAGTTTAGCAGAAGCTGTAATCGAAATCACAATGTTGTAACTTTTATTTACCGCATATTCCTTCCCAGTGATAGGATACCGCCTATATCACCTTCCGTCTCGTTGATCGCCGGTTTAAACGGGCCGCAGTAAATCTTCCATTTCCTCCTATTTAGGGGCTTATTTAGCATTATATCTTCCTAGAGTTCTCGTGAAGAACTCCGACCTTCGGAACGGTAGTTTCCCTGCTCTGCTTTTGACATACCGAGGAATGTATGCACTAAAGGCCATTGTCCACCGATTGTCGTTCATGCGCATTCCGTGTGCGGTCCACCTTTTCTTCGACTGTTTGGCGTATAGAACGGCATCTTTGGCTTTTACTCGTTGACGCATGTCAGAGTTTCCTTCCCTCACCTGTACGATACGGGATGCTGCTAGTATCGTCCTTTCGACTGCGCGTTCAATAACGCTGAGTGATCTTTCATCCTGCGTACGCAGCGATCAGGTTTCTGAAGGATGCGTTGGGGCAGGAAGTGCCGTCGAATCAACAAGTTGATCACGGAGTCGGGTGTTCTTTGTTTTCCTCATCACATCCAGGATACTCCTGAAAGCTCACCAAACTGCTCGCTTCACCCTGCTCAGCTCTGGAGTTAAGTCGTTCACCTCGTTGACCTCCCAACCTAGATAGACATAACTGGAGCATTCGGAGATATTCGTTCCGTTGAGCGTGAATGGGACATACGATACCAATCCGTTCCTCATGAACATCGTTTTCAATGACCAATCTTTCCACAGGCTTTATCAAAGTCCGCAAGAATACGTTCCGCATGGCTAATGTTTGGTGTTATATGGACGATGTCATCAGCAAAGCGAAGATGGTGTAATTGCTGATCATCGATTTTCACTCCTATGTTGTCCCATTCCAGTGTTCGCATGACGTTGTCGAGGGTGGCGGTAAATAATTTTGGCGAGGTGGTACGCCTTCCATAAACCCTCTTTTTACAACGATGTTAATATCTTTGCAGATTAGTGATATTTTGGTTATGAAATTTTCATGTAGCTCACGACGAATCTTTTTATACTGGGTGAGGACTTCCTGGCTGTCGAGGATTTCCATGACTACTTCCATCTCAAGTGTGCGAGAAACCTTTACTGAATCTATGAAAGTAGGACAGATCGGTCTTTTGAACTTTCGCGATACTTCGTTTGTTGTGGAATGGATGTGATCCATCGTACTGAACCTTTTTCGAATGATCCTTACTCTCATGGCTGTCCTTCGGGATGTTCTGTAACTCTTGTTCAGGATGACTCGAATGAAGAGTTTACAGACAGCAGACTGAAAGCAGATTGGGCGAAAAAGATATCGTTCTCACTCTTTATGAACAATAACACAGTCTCGATGGCCTGCCATTGTATGAGAACCTTGCATTCTGAAAAGTAACGGTGAAGCGCCGAACTAGTGTATTGACTGGGGGAAGGTTCTTCAGGTGTTCATGTCCTATCCTATCTGGACCACGTGTTCTATTCTTCACCGCCGAAATTCTACGTCGCATTACGGAATGAAGAGCCAATGAGACGATATATCCATCATCCTTTATCCCATATCTGTGCAGGAGGACGTGGCTATTGAAAATATCCAATAGTAAGTAGGAGTAGTACCCATGAGTGATTTTCTCCAAAGCCTATCTGCAAACTACGACTATTCCATCTGGGCGTCGGAGTGTAGTTATTTTGGTTTTTTAGTTGACGAAGCTTCGATGGGCTTTGCGAATACTTTTCCCAGCCTCTGCATATTCGACCATAACTGCTCCTCTTCTCTCTTTAAGATCCTCTTTCATCGCTTGTCCGCATTGTTTTGCAATTTCGGACGCGTGTCAGCGACTGCCTCCAGCTCTTCCGATTCCACGCTGTCGTATCAGCTTGAGTGTTTCTACAGACAGACGTCTCTTGGTGACTTTCGAATTTTACTTTCATAGGGCTATAATGAAGATGTTGAATGAGTGGTCGCATTCCTCGTCAATGTTGCATCTCCACAAAAGCCGACTAAAAATTTGAACAAATTCCAGGTTGTGGTGGCTATGGACTTCTTATATATCCACCATGAAAGCTCCGGATAATTATACCATTACTGCTCAGCACACAAAAGCCTTCTATTAGCTACGCAACGTTAGAAGGTATTATGCAAATAAGCACCAACAGCGTAGAAAGGTGAATTAAGAAAGACGATAGCATCTCACCAAAATTGCGTATGGCCAGCCTTGAGAACACCATTCGGCAGCTTAAACTGGATTGTGTGGAAATGGAAGCCGAGTGCCGGAAGCCACATTATCTTCGCCTGACCTATGACATCGTGCTTCTAGAACAATATCAACAGTCATACACTGGGAACGAGTGTTGTTGGATTTCTACATCGCCTATGGAAAAAAATATCTTGTTGAACCTGATAAAAATGATGTTCACAAAACGGATTCACTTCTAATGCACGAGCGTCAATTTTCTATCTTTGAAGATATCCTGATTTCTGTATTATTCTTCATTTATGGTACGTTTTATGTCTGCCCTATTGATGTCTTCTGTATCATTCCATAATGGTTGCGTCAGTGAAACAGTATACTGACATTCGATCAGATCACAATGTTCTCAGTGTTGTTTGCATGAGATGTCGTACCAGATAAATAGTCCGTTGTTTGCTTGACAAAGTCTTGCCAAATAAAGTCTAGTGCGACTAGTTTACTTGTGTTCCATATTTCACTATGCTAACAGACATTTTTGTCCTCTTTCGTGTTGCATTATTTGACGTTAGGATTGGTCGAGTCTATTCGTTGTAAGACGTCAAAACAAATGTGCGATGTTTGTCATATTTTCACTTCGAAACCATAAAGATTTTTTTCACCAACCTCAGATTAGCTTGTCATTGGGAAAAGTACGTATAAAGAACTCGTTGATGGAAAAGTTCTTCAGTCACTTTATACAGATAGCAGCATTGAGTTATCGCTCCCAAACCACAATCATTAGATATCATGGATTTGCTGATTACATGCCGCACTTTATATAGCACTATTAACTCAAGCATCAAACGATATTATGGGCAGAATTTGGGCTGCTGTTTCCGGAACTGCTGCTATTTTATTCTCTCGTTCTCTGCAATGGATAGTGAAGTCAAGTGAATGGACGAAGCGTTACTTGGAAAGAAGACGGACATTATATATATATATATATATATATATAAGGATAGAAGAAAAAGATAAAGTCCTCGGTATTTATTAATTCTTGAGGGATGCGCGATGCGTTCGACTTCATTAAGTATCGTTGGAGGCTTTTAAATGCATATCTGGGCTTTACGATGACACGCAGTGGCCTACCGATGTATCGAGCCAGAGCTGCTATCCTCCCAGGCAAGTCTAGTACCAATTTTCCGACCCCGAAAGGATGGAAGGTTTGGTGAATCACGGCCGAAGAGATCGTTCTCACGTGTGTCGAAGGGCGCCTCCGACTACTGCGCCACACGCGCTCATTATTATATATACGTATATATATATATATATATATATATATATATATATATACGACACACACACTGAAACACACATGCACACATACATACAGGAACGCACATGCCACATACACAAACTATTTGAGCCCCACACTTGACTCGTAAGTGTCTGTCTAACTGTCTGAAGAAAACTGTCCAACTATCCAGCTCTAAAGAAGAAAATTCATTGGATTAGGGTGAATATTGTTAAATTAAGTAAAAAGCCGTTCGAGATTGAAAGAAGGAAGCTTGGGGATCAACGCAGCTCTGAAGAAAGGGAGGGCTCCTAAACATTAACCAAATAAACATTTTATATCAACTTCATGTTGGGTCAGTCATCTAGATAAACACTGCTTAGGTAGAAACATTAGAATGCACGGATTTCTGTCAGCTCGCATACCCTATTTATATAAAATTCTGGCTTTTAAAGGATGCATAGTGTTTCTTTTCCTCCATATTCGTGTCGGCACTCGTGTTTTGATGTGCAAAGCGATAGAACAAAGTTGATTCCATTAAACACATGCGATGTTGCGTAAACACATTGTTCATATTTACTGCCCCCATAGGAGTGCGTGTGGCGCAGTAGTCGGAGGCGCCACTGCGATGCACACGTGGAATCGATCCCGCGCCCATGGCCCCTCAAGCCCTCCATCCCTCTGGGGACGGCAAATTGGTACCAGACTTGCCTAGGGGGATAGCAGCACTGGCTCGGTAGGCCACTGCGTGTCATCGTAAAGGCCAGAAATGCATTTAAACTCCTCCAACGGCACTTAATGAAGTCGAATGCATGGCGCATCCCTAAAGGGATTGATCAACGCCGAGAGTTTTATCCTTATATCCTTTTATTGCCCTTACGCTACGCTAGAATTCCTAATCTTTCTTGACTTTTTTGAAAATTCGAGTTTTGAACAATTTTGTAATGAAGGTAGTATTTTGCAGAAGTTATATATACTTATAAAACGTTACCCAAGAACTTTATCACTTTCCTCTTGGTTTCATATGTCTTCCATGTAGTTCTTCAGATTTGCGTGTGGGCTTGTCTGCCACTTGAAGGCTTTGTCATGTTCATGAATGTTGCTGAATATGGCCGATTTCTCCCCTGGAATTATAGAATAGCTTTACTAAAGGAGGACGCAGACATTTTTGCATCTTAGGGATCTTAGATAAGTCTGCAACCAATTCGTTGAATCCAGTGGGATGGTGGACTACACTGTCACAATGCAAGCTCTGCGAATTCTCGAAGTAGTGTGCATTGAGTGGTATCTCTAACTGTGAGCTGATCGGCTTATAGAACAACACCTAATCTCTTCTACAGGTGGCTTAGTTCATTAAATTTTCCAGCTATAGAAAAATAATGGACTGTTTTCAAAAAACCAGCACTGTCGCAATTTTAGCAAGGATGTGGAGGCAGAATGCATGATGATCTGCCATTATACTTCTCAAAGAAGTCAGCGGGCAACTGACGATCAAGAGCTATGCGGCTCTAACTTAGCTATCTGGTGTTACCTTAAACATGTCTAATATTTAGAGAACTATTAATAAAATCCAGTGAGGACCTCTTTTCACACAAAAAAGGATTATCTCCAACCACGAATTTTCTTAAGACTCGATTCAAGGAGGTGTCAAATATTGCTGTAAGCTACCGCCATGTACCTCAAAAACACTTGGAAACTGTGGTCGCTATCAATAATGCGAAAATCTAGCAGCGTAAATCGTTCATTACGCTTTATTGACGGTAACGCTAACGTTTCGGCAGATCTCGCCTTTTCAGAGGGTCCAAAGGTCAATTTGACTGCAATCTACCCATCCAAACATTTCCATAACTGAGACAGGAAGAGTATTAGGCCAAGATTTTAGTCGGATTGAAAACAAAATGGTCTCTTCGCACACTTACCGCTTTCTAATAGTTTTCCGCACGCGGAAATCAACAGCGCAGCAGTTCATATAGAAGCGTAATGTGCCTTTCTTATATTAAAATATCAGTCTTGAGCACTACACGAGATTACGAGGCATTCATCTCTGCCGTTCAGTTCCGAATTCTTGAAATACATGCAGAATGCTTCGAGAGTTTTGAGTGCCTACGTTTTCGATTCCTGTGCTAAGCATGGTAAATTATACATCAGAACCTGCCCCCTGATGACTTTGTCTCTTATGCGCTGCCAGTGGAGTATTTGCTTTAACTTGCATAGCGACTAGGTGTTCTCTCATTCGGACGCAGAGCGATCTACCCGTCCTTAATGTATTCTTCCCAGCACACTTTATAGAGATCAGATAAACCGTACCGGAACTCATGCAATCAACTTCTCTACCGTTTTGACATATTATGCAAGTATGGGTTGAACATAGACGTTCACATAGGCGGTTAAAAATGAACAGCCGTCTTAGAGTGTCAGGTAGCATTTAAATCACTATTACTATGTTCTTAAACAGGCCATTTTTAAGCAACGTTTTATTGCTGCACCTATTTCGCTGGAAATAAACGGCGAGATAAACTCAAATCTATTGACCGCCTAATCGTGGCTGACAGGTGTTCCTGGGTGTCAGACTGCGATGTACAGTGGGGGACTCGTCCTCCCGGTAGGTCATCCTCCCACGCTGAGGACCCTAACGTTTCCATCAGGCAGCTTAGCTGAAAGTAAACCAATACCAGAACCCACCACCGTATTTGTATCAAGGTCACATGGTGGCAAATTTTGCTCTGATCCACATGGCAGGTGACTGCCTATGGTGGTGAAGACCTGGGGCAGACTTTGGCCATGGTGATCTCGGGATTCCAAGGAGCTGAAATGGGTTAACCAGCAAATCTCCGAAAAATGGAGGTTATGCTGGAGTCCACACAACCAGTGGGGGCGGGTCATTCAAGTACCAAGTAGGTAAATAAGAATTTTCGTTCGGGGGCCTGGATTTTCCTCAGCACCTATCCCGATAGCTAAGGCTTTACCGCTATTGGAAATGGCTATTTTTCATGCAAATTTCAGAGGTTCTTCCTTCTGTTTTCTTCCTGTGCACACATTGACGACTTCATGAAACACGTTTCCCACAAGTGCCCTTTTAGTGTGTGAAGGGTATGGGAAGAAGTAATGAACAATGAACCAAATTTTTTTGCTACTTGGCTTTCGGTACCACTTCGTCGCGTAGCCGTTTTCGGATAGGGTAATCCGAAACCTCAACATTACTTCCAGCAAAGAATAAAATAACATCTCTTGTTTACTGATCAAGAACATAATGAAATATTTTATGGATGTCGGTTTTAATAAGAACTCGGTCTTAGGAATTCGTACATTAGTATTTCAGAGCTCCTTCACCATATACAGATTCGCAGAGCTCACAGTGATTTCATTCCGAGGATAAAAAAGGTTTTTGATGGACGTTACATAGATAGATATAATAATCAATCGTCTACGATAACATATCCTAAAATCGTCAAAAATAGAACATTGGAATGATGATGGTCAGAACTGACGCACCCTTCACGACTAGTGATCAATGAAATCTGAACTTGTAAGGAATTTTGGGCAGTAAGATCATTATCGGTCCTGAAAACAAAGTCAGTGAGCGCGAAAAAGTGTGCGCCAGTTGTCTGATGTCCAATTCCTAACTTCAGCTGTATGAACTATATTGCTGCTTCTTAAATTCTGCTGTTTTCAACCACAAGTATCGCCACCAGTACCAACGGCTACGTGATATTTATGACTTACTTGTCCAACTAACCGGTTTCATGTGTGGAACACTCAATTCATTGGGGAACCTTCTAATTAATGAATTGAAAAGGAAATTAACTTTGGCGTCAAAGTTACCAAAGGAGTGAGTGTAGCGCAGAGGTTATTGGTGCCCTAAAATACATACATGGTTGTTGGCTAGATCTTGCTCACCTGGTTGTTCACTAAGCCTTCAGTCACTCACTTCATGGTAGGCAAATTAGCGGACTTTCTCGGAGAATAGCGGGAGCTGGCTTGATACCATGCCACCGCAAGTCATTGTGCACGCCAGATATGGATTCAATCATCTCTAGGGTTGTTCGGATTGATCAACGTCGAAAACTTCATCGTCTTACGAAAGCAACGGTTGCGTAATATTTTTGAGGTTTCTGTGTTTCTTCGACGCAACCGTTTCTATCACGACTTTATTGTAATTGTTTTCAATAAAACATCAATACAATAAATGTCTAATAAAACTTTGCTTCAGATTCTGGATCGTGTTAGCTGATACCGCAACCTAACGTGGGCATTAATAATGACACCTACTGCTGTAAGATGGACTGTCCGTTGAGAAATAAATAACTATCAGAGAGCAGTGAGTACCGTAAACAACTGTCGTGCTTAAGAGAATATCGGCAAGTGAGCGAAGTCGTCGAAACGTTGGCCAAGTAAATCTTTTTTATCAACCCCATGTTAGCTTAACGATCCAAAGTAACAATTTTCAATTTCAAAAAATCAATTTAAGAAAAATGGGAATGTGGTAATAAATCTTAAATGTTTAGAGAAAGGACATTAAAGAGAGATTGTACATTATGTCGTTTTCCAAAAAACTCATACCAAATGTTCGACATAGCCTTCAACCCGCTTTAGGGTTTTGATTGTTCCCAGGGCAAATCTTTATTAAGCTTTGAGCTTTTTATGGCTTAAAACTCAAAAATCTCAATTCAAATGCTCGCTAAAGTACCACTGCATTCAAGACAAACGTGGTATCTATCGACTAGCCCCTGTGCTTAGCGCAATTACTAAAGGTGCGCACAGCACTACACAAGGTCGCTAGGTCAGTCATACGCCTGAGACTTACGAAGCGTTCCATCCACATGGGTTTGGAAAATTTATATTAGCTTTATCTGAAAACAGCGCAAAAGGCTAACATGATGTGTCGCTAGATCCATGTTACACATTGCTTAAGCCAAATGTCCTTACATTCACCTCTATAATGCTTAAATTGATCGAATTCATGGAACATCTCCAAGGATTTGATCAACGCCGATGGCCAAACCCTATTATTTATTGATTTGAATATTGCTTTAAAATGTCATCAGGGGATGGAGTAGTATCTGCACTTCCGTATTTCATAAGAGGAAGAAGCTCGGGTTTGGAGCGGTTGCCCTAGTGAGCCCTTCAGTGCAGAAGTTAAATACATCAAACGTAGCATAATTTCGGGCACATTCCATAGAAACTAATCGATGATCGGTGGTAGGAAATAGTGATCGGTCTATAAACCGGCCTTGTCCACTTTTTTCTCCATTTCACGTTTCAAGCGAAGTTTCATCAGTTATTTGTTTTTTTTAGACCACTTTCTACTCTAAAGGAAACATTGTGTTCATTCGACGACCAGCATTCCGACCCAGTGCGATGTTTCTCCTTGGTACGACAACAGAGATAAATTTATTTCACTTTTTTTCGACGTTTCTCAAAATCGATGTAAGAAAATTCGACTCTGATGACCGGGCACCTGTCGTGAGCGTATTTTTTCATATCGCACTGATCATCGGTGAAGATTTCTTTGCGGTCGAAAGGAACAAGGCGAACATTACCGAACCGTTAGGTGATTTCGTTCACGATCGCAATCCGAGCAGGTGTATATTTTCCGTATCAATGTGTTTGCCATTCATGAGATCATGCGATCTTCCGAAACAATCTGTCTTCTCAACTGTTGTGCCACAGTTTTTTTTTCGAGGAAATCAAAGACCTCAATGATTATTTTCCCAAAATTTAGTACAAGTCCATTTTAAAAGTGTTGATTAGCTATGTGCTAGCCTGAGTTCCCACCAGCAAGCCTAGCTGAGAGTAAACCAATACCAGAATCCATCACCGTATTTGTATCAAGGTCACATGGTGGCACAACTTTCTCTGATCCACAAGGGCTGCAACTGTGGTGGTGACGACCTGGAGCAGACTTTGGCCAGGCTGACTTCGGTACTCTAGAGAAACACGGCAGCTAAACCAGCAAGACTCCGAAAAAAACAGGAATTATGATGGATCCCACACAATATGTGAAGACGGGTCATCCAAGTACCCAAGTATGTATTAAACAATATAATATCGGTTGCTGCAAGTTGCCTTACCGCCATGCAGATCGCCGACAGAAGGTTCGCCCTGTAGAAAAAGACACTGTTGACTGAGATTCTTCATCTGATCGGTGCACCACTCCATTGTATTCGACTCGAAGCTACAACGAACAAATTACGTGGAAGACCACCTCCGGTTCATCGATTTGGACCAATTCGGCTCTGAAGATGACGAAGACGTCGAAACGCTATCCGAATAAATCTTTTTAGAAACATCGTGTTTGCTTAATAATCAAAGAAGTTATTGTTTTGCCACAGTTTAAATTTGAATGAGGACAGCGTCATATGAATATGATTCTCCGACTTTCTATATAAACTATACAAAACGTATCGCGAAGAGGTTTAAGCAGGTTTCAAAACAGTGTCTTCTTAATTTTTGACTCAGTTGCACTTGTATGAGGTTATGGTCGGCTTTCAAGAAAACGGAAATCAACGCTTTTATGTTTATTTGTATGAATTTCAAAAATATTGGTAGAGGTAAACTATTGGATTAAAAATATGTGCATTTAAAGTTTTAAGTTTACTTTTGTATGAAAAAAAAACTGAGGTCACATTGGTAAGAACACAACTTTCATATTCGCGAAGATAAACGAAAACTGGAGAAGGTTAAAGCTGACCAGCTTCTCAGAACCCTTCTTCTTGGAAGTAGACAACAATGCGAAAAACCAATTCCTGTCAGTAGAAGACGAATCAACAAGTTTTTCAAGGAGGCGTGTTGCTCAGTTGTTATAGGTGCTTTATAAAACACATCTCTTCTTTGTTTCGATCGCGTACTTCGAGCAAACCAAACGCTCCGTCCCTGCGGGGTCCAGATTCGCACCAGATTCAGGTTTGAGGATAAAAACATTGACTTACTACATCAGTAGGCCATCGTAAATTCTTGTATAGGTCATGCATACACTCACAAATTTTTCCACGGTGTTGAATGGGGTTGGATGCTGGGTGCATCTCTACAGAATTGATCAGCGCTCAACTCTTCAATCTAATAGGTATCGTTAAGATGGTGCAGTTGATGGCAGTTTGCAATGTCGGACCGATGCTTTACCACCTCCTAGACTACGCTGTTATCAATTAACCAAGCTCAGTAGGATGTAAGGTTCCGTTAGCCAGGTGAGAGGATTGGACCACGAGCACGCGTTAATACTTTCATTAAGTGTTCGCTGCAATAATTTGCAACAAGTGATTTTTGGTAAGTCACGTCACTTGATTAATTGAATAATCGCTTATCAGTAAGAGTAGTGCGCGACTCTGCACGTTTTTCATTCCAGGATGTTTCTGGTTTTTGGGAACTATCTTCTGTTTGTTATTTTGGGAAACCTATGTCAACATGTTTTCATTTATTCACCTGAATACCATGTGATGTCATACGACTCAGCTTCATTCCAGGGATTTTATGGTATTCCCTATTCGTATCGCTTAGGGAATGGGCGCGTGTAATGCAGTCACTAGAGCTAACGTTTAACGCACACGTAGTCCTTGGTTCGAACCTGTGCGCGAGCAAACTAGCTCTCCATCAATCCCGATTTGGCGCATGGCACCAGAAAAAGATGGAGTTAATATAACGGTAGGTCACTGTAAGTGACTACATAGGCCAAACATGCAACGCTATGTACACGATATTAATGAGGCGGATGCACGACACCCTCTCTCATACATTGGTCATTATGGAACGCTTTATCTTTTATTCTTTAAGAACAGAATAAATAACAAGCTAAATGGAAGCTCAAAGCTATTAATATAATGTAAACCTTTCATTTGCTGCCTACCATAATTTTTCACGGTAGGGCATGAAGTAAAATACAACCACAATGATGTTGGGACATTTGCAAAACTTAGACCCCGGGCCAGATCGCGTATTCCACACGTACCACAGAGGCACTTGCTTTGCGTTTCCCTCGCCTAGTTTTCTACCTAGCGCTGCCAACAGCAGTCACCCGCTAGCGTGACTGACTTACCGAGTACAACTTGGGACTGAACCCAATTAAACTGAGGCTGCAGTCTATTGCTGACGGTAGCGTTATGTAGAGAAATAGCTGAGAGAAGCGCTGTTAAGTTATGCTTGTCGTTGATGTTCACATGTTCAAGTATTACTTTTCCGAAACTTAGAAATCACAAGGTAATAAAATCACTGGTTAATCGACAAGATTTTGGGACTTTGCACCAATAAACTTCTTATCTGTAGTAGAACAGCTACCAGTTTCGTTGAGTGAAGGTACAAAGTTGCATTAAAGCATTTACACAGATTTAATCACTTTTTTGTTTCGTTCCCGTGACGAAGTAATTGTCCATTTTCTTGATTTGATATGTTGCATTGCATTGTCTTAAGATCAAATCAATTTATGACTCTCAATTCCATAGCGTTCTAAAAAGTCAGTAGCCGCTAGTTGATGACATTGACGACCTCTGGTGAACGTGCTAAATAGGGCGGAGTTTTGCATCTCACGACGACTTTTACTGCATTCGCTGTTTGTGTGATGTGTAGTCGAGCGTTATCTTCATGCTAATCAAATAGGTCCCTTTCGACTGATCGGTGACAATAGCAGACGTTGTAGTTCTTGGCTAATTTCATCCATTCCTTATCAGTACTCCCGTATTTTACTGTTTCGGTCAGGTGTGAAAAAGTTATAATGGATGGTAGTTCATCTTCAACTTTCATTGCAGTTCATCTTAGTTTATCTTCATTTTTGTGTTTCATCTTTGTTCGGCCATACATTCCTCAAAATGTTTTGGTTGTCGCACAGAATCCATTATATATCCCATGCCACAACACAATGTGATAAAGAAAGAATGATAGGTTTTGTCGTGCAAGTGGAGAGCTAACAATGATCGGTTTACTTCTCGGTCAACGCATAAGGTATATTTTTAAGTTTTTGAATGCCGAATTACATTTTAAGTTTGTGAGACTTTTGTTACACCTAACGCCTAACTAGTTTTCCACGTTCTCAAACTGCTGTGTGCGGATCCTTCTTCACTTAACACCTTCAAGTGATTATCAGTTAATAATAACGTGTTGTCTTCTATCGTTTCATATCTCTTAGTTCCAATACCGATGACCGATTATTCAACTAATTAAGCGACACGGCTTATTCTCACTTCGAATAACTTATATTACCACGTTGAGTTATTTTATAAATTCATGTCTATTTTCAATATTACTATTTTCTACTATTGCATTCTAATTCGCGTATGTAATGCAGTGGTTAGAGATGATTTGGAATAAACGTGTGATCATGGATCAATTCTGTTCCATAAGCTAAAAGAAGTCTTAGATCGTTCCCGAGTTGCTAAATTGCTACTAGGCTAGTCTTGACGAAAGAAAAACCGACTCATGGGGTGGTCATTACAATACCTATGACATGGTCGTACAAGTGATTGTATTCTCGGTCATATTCACGGTAGCTCAGCATTTAGCACAATGCCTTGCAGTTGGTAATGAGCAAAAAGTAAAAGGTTGTTTTCGAAGTTCACCAATCCTTGATGCATGCATCATGCATGAGTCATGAATTCACTCCACCGAGCATCCAATATGTGACTGAATTCTCACCTAGCCTATACAACAACTTGCAGCGGGCTAATGATGTATTAAGATTGTATTTTTCTGGTGCCATTTCGCTAATTTAGAAGGGAAGAATAGAAGAGTTGGCTTACCCAAACGGAGCATCTAACGTGCGACAATTCGTTTGTTGCGTCCTACCTTTAATCGGTAGAAAATAGAACAACACCAGGCATAGACAGGATAAGATATGGACACCTGTAGAACCTTCCGCAAGCCCTAATAAACACATTGCTTGGGTTCTTCAAACGTTAGAAAGGATCCTATTCAGTGGAAGACCAGCAAAAACGTGCTATCGTTCAAGAGGGTGACCTTCACGACGTCGGCAACTGTCGCTCAATCTGCTTACAGTTTTCGTCTGTAAACTTTTCACTCAGGTCATCCTAAATAGGACTGACAAAGCACTGGGCGAAGAACAACCATGTGCGCAAACAAGGAAGGATTTTGAAAAAAATTTAGTACAATAGACTAAATCGACATGAAAAGGAAGGTCTTAGAAGTATCGCGAGAGTACAAGAGTCCTCTCTGCCTCACTTCCATCGACTTAAGGAAGGCCTTTCACTTAGTTGAGATAGAAGCAGTCATAGAAGTTTTGGACCACCAGGGATGGTCTACTCAGTACATAAAGATTCTTCGTGAGCTGTACAAAAATTTTACAACCAAGATATCACCATTTTGTAGAATATTAAAAAAGCGATATTAACATTGACGTTAAAAGAGGGGTTAGGCAAGGCGACACCAGCTCGCCAAAATTATTCATCGCCACCCTCGAGAACGTCGTGCAAACACTGGAATGGGACGATTTAGGACTAGAAATAGACGTTCGGCAATTACGTCATCTTCGCTTTGCTGATGACATCGTTGCCATAACTCTAAGCATTATCCAAGCGGAACGTATGCTTACCGACTTTGATAAAGCCTGTGGAAAGATTAGTTTTCGACTAGATCTCGCAAAAACGATGCTTATGAGGAACGAATTGCTTACGTATGCCCCATCCAAGCTGAACGAAATGAATATCTCTGAATGCTCCAGTTACATCTATCTAGGTCGAGAAATGAACGTGATGAACGATTTAGCTCCAGAGTTGAGCAGGAAATGAGCAGCTCGGGTAGTGTTTTAGAGCATCAAGGGCAAAGAATGCCCGACTCCGTGCCCACATTTTCGATTGCACGATTCTTTCTGGCTTAAAGTAGGCATTAGAAACCTGGTCGCTACGATGAAAGATCACTCGACGTTATTAAAGGCGCAGTCGCTAGGGCGATGCTAGGAGTGTCGCATTACAGGTTCTATAAGCCAGACTGTCTAAAATAAGGTGGGCGAACACTTATTGCGTATGAACGACAACCGATTAGCAGAAGCTGTTAGCGACTGGATTCCTCGGGATGTTATACCTGCTGCAGGAAGGCAACCGACCCAATGCTTAGAGTTCTCGAAAATCCTAAAAGAAGAATGAGTTCCTGGACCGAGCAAAACCCACTGAGCTGGTGGGACGGAAAAATAGAGGATTTACTGACGCCCAATCGATTCACTCGAAGATTAACCTGAAGTTAGGGGGCACGGTATCTCATACTTGATCGTAGGAGGTGCGAGTCTCATATTGTGATCTGCAAAAGATAATTGCAGCTGCGAGCACAGCTGTTTTACTTCAGTTACGAACACGTTCGTCCAGCGTGCAGGTGGTTCTTCAAGAGGAGCCTGCATCCTTGTGGAGTCCTTCTACAGTTTCTTCGCCCATCTGTCATCTGTTTTTTTCATTATATGGCTGACTTATCTATGTTTCGCTTTTGAGCGGGGCTTCGCATTCCGGGTAGATGCTGAGAGTGCCGTCTATATTTCAGAGGACATCATTCAAGCCCTTTGTGAGTAATGAGCGGTATTTTTTATTTCATTCAAGCAACAGTTAACCTCTTTACTGCATGATAGAGCGTCGCGAAGACTGATGAGTTGAAAAAGGTAGCACGGAGTTTTAGGTAGGTTAGCTGGTCGGTTGCTTTTTTGAGTGGCCTGAATGTGGCCCGTACTGCTCCTACCTTCTGTCTGATTTCTCTTTCGTGCTGTTCTCGACGTTCACTCAACGCCGAATAATGTGCACACACGAGGACGCTTTTTTAATCAAGAAGCGGTCCTGTGCGATTTTTTTCGCCTTTTGCATCATAGGTTTTTAATGAGCTGAGTCTTCATCCTATTAATGTGCATCCCAACCTTTTTCTCCCATTCGTTGAGTTCATTGATCACCGTGCCCGTTTCACAGGTACTCCTCTAAAACATGACGATATTACCCGCAAAACTAATATTTGACAGGAAATTTCCTGTCACGAGAGAAGTTTAAATTTTAATGTTTTTATTTGGATCAATACTGTTTATTCCAAGCTGAGAAATGCCACTTGCAAGTTAATACCTTGTATTAATTCTTGAACAATGGAACACGGTTGTTTGGGTATATTGCTGCCTTTCTTAAATGAGCCGGAGGCATATATTGTCAAACACTTCCACCATTCCATTAATTCTCTGGCATCCATAAACCGCTGAGTTCTTCGAGATTGTCTGCGTTCGGCTATCACTTGCAGATTTTGAACTGTTTTAATAATCTTACCCTTTTATTTGCTGCCTACTTTAATTTTCCACGGCAGGGCATCATGTGAATTACAACATGATGATGCGGAGATATTTGCAAAACTCCAGACCTCAGGTGTCCGCGGCGGGGAACCAACGTGCTGTTACCCTTTCCGGGGGCTAATGTGTCCACCACCACACCATGCGAGTCCTTCGTTTCGTCCGTCTTTCAGCTATTTCTATCGATCTCTGCCATACGTTTCCTATTGATCACTGCACGTTCGTTCCCCACCGCAGACACCTGCGTTCCGGTGTTTTGCAAATATCTCCGCATCATATTGGTTGTATTTCACACGATACCCTGTCATGAAAAATTACAGTAGGCAGTAAAGAAAAAGGTTAAAATTATGATTTCGACCTAAGTCTCAGCTTAACTGGCTTCATTACCGATTTGGACTCTCCAGATCAATTTCGTTGACGGGTGATTGCTAATGGCACTCATCGATAGAAGTAGCTGAGAGACAGGCGAAACGAAGAACCCGCATGGTGTGGCCGTGAGCGCGTTAGACCCCGGAAAGGTTAATAGCACGTTCGTTCCCCACAGCAGGTACCTGCGGCCTGGAGTTTTTCAATGCTTCAACATCATCTTGGCTGTTTTAATAATGTCGTTGAAAGGTAGTCGAGACGGCTTTCCTTGGAATTCTGAACCGTTCAGTGGCGTTCTTAAATCTTCATCACAGTCAGTCGCCATCTTTTAGTGAGTGGCAGAGGCGTATTGATCTCAGATGACAGATGATTCGGATCTTAGATAGTGTGATGTCGAGACCTCGAGGAGATGTGAGGCTTGGCAGTCTCGGATCAATATTCAAGGCTTGGGGCATATTGAAAGGCAACACCGTGCTCTACTCGAGCTCTTTGTTCCATACTTGAGCACCTGGATGGCTTCTCCTCACTGGTTGTGCAGGCCTCAGCATAGCCTTCATGTTTTCAGAGCTTTGCTGGTTTATACATCGTGGTTTCCTGGTGTCCCAAGGTCAGCCAGGCCAAAATCTGTCCTAGCCTCGGTGGCACTTCGCAGCCCGACACCTAGGAGCACCCCCAAACCACGATGAGGAGGTAAACCGTGGAGGTTTTCTTTGCCATTTTGTCTACCATTGCTGAAGCCATTTTGGAATAATGTATATATCTAACATATTGCGTTTTCGCCATGCGTCATTTTTACAAAGTGCTACCTATGCCACCAAAGCCTACGTTTTTATACTCTTGAAATCCTTTGTAGTGGGTAAAGCGTACCGCGTATCATGTACTTTTTAAGCTCTCTGTTCTGCACATCATGTACTTTTTAGGCTCTCTGTTCTGAAAATGTGAGTGAATTTTAGGTGATGGCCAGAAAGGAACTGAACAGACTAGGAGTGCTTGGCGCTACCAGTTACGTGGTAGGATCAGTGATCGGTTCGGGGATTTTCGTATCACCCAAAGGAATACTTCAGAATGCCGGCTCAGTGGGATTGTCACTTATCATATGGGTCCTGGCAGCTCTGCTGGCTAGTTTGACAGCGATCGTAAGTGTGCTGAACTTACGTAAACTATTCCCATAAGCTATATCCAGACAACACAAAAGACTAGACTAGAGACTCTTTAGACTATTAGACTGCTTTAAAATTTTGTCTAGTTATTATTATTATTTTCCAAAGAAATATCCCACGCGTATAGATGCTTGGAATGCCCTTGTAACAAACAGGAAAAATGGAAATTTTTTTTGAAACTCTCGGGCTACGGCTTGTACTTTGATACGTTTAAGAGCTATGTTCTTTAGCTTCCAAAATCAAGTACGATAGAGTCGTCACACCGGTCGTACCTACGAAGTCCTCCATACTACTCCGTTGGTGAAGAACTATAAAACACAGAGTCTATACACGAAAGGGCCATAGACTAAAGAACCTGTTGGCAGCCATAATCGGCACGCTTGCTAGACTCTTTACAAGTTAGAATACTAATGGAAGGCAAAGAACACTGTGTTGTAAAACAAAGAATACCTTCATCAAAACTATTGTCCAGCGGGATTTCAGTAAGGATTCATTAGTAAATAGGTCCGCTAAATCCACACGATAAATTTGACCTCCTAAAGTTTCTAAAGTTATAAAATCAAAGAGACCTCTTCTCGCACTCGCTTCTGCCGACATAAAAAAGCTTTCCGCCTTGCTTACCTTTATTTGCTACCAATTCTGTTTTATGGTGAAGTATTATGTGAAATAAAACCACAGCAATAACGAGATATGGCCAAAACCAGGAACTTCGAAAACTTCTAAAGAGAGAGACAGAAGCTGTCTTATGGAAGCTTCGTAGATACGTCCTTATTCAGAATGTAAAGTCCCTCGTGAACTACGTAACAACGTTGGAACTAAAATATCACCATTCAACAGCAGCCTTAACGTTGACCTAAAAAGAACGGGTTCGGTGAAATGCTGAAATCTCTTCAAAATTATTTACGTCCACCCTCGAAATTATCGACGGAAGGTTTCTTATTTGAATCCAAAAAACAAGATAATTTTATTTTGTCTACCGCAAAGCTAATAAATGAAACTCTCGGCATTGATCAATCCCTGAGTGATGCGCCATGTATTCGACTTCATTAGGCATCGTTTCGAGGTGGTTAAATGCATGTCTGGCCTTTACAATGACTCGCGGTAGCGAACCGATGTATCGAGCCAGTGCTGCTATTCTCCCAGACAAGTCTGGTACCAATCTGCTGACCCCGGAGAGATGGAAGGCTTGGTGGGCCATGGGCGCGGGGATCAATTCCACGCGTGTGTTGCAGGGCGCCTCCAACCACTGCGCCACACGCGCCCTTTGTCAACCGTATGTCTGATTTTATCACTTTTCCATAAGCTGCAATAAAAAGCAAGAGTATCGCAATGGTAATAATGTTGATCACCACGAGTACGTTAATGGCTCGGTTACGCTCCAAATCTACCAAACCTATCATTTTTCATGGACAGGAAGTTCATAGCACGCTTGCCTAAGAAATGTTCACTCGTCTACCCAAGTAGGAACGCACTAGCCTTGCGACGCCAGGACTCAACGGAGAATCTACTCGACCGATACTCAACGACATTCATGAACAAAGGAAATTCCTCATGTAGCAGTCGAACCCAAATGCAGAAAGTTGGAAGACCTTCGTAGATGATAGATTCGAGGAAACGAATCGAATGCAAGAAGTCCTTACGCAGAGTATATGTGAAAGACGGGTCGTACAAAAAAAAATAGATAGTAGGTGACAACAACATGACCTTTTTAATAAGATTGACTTGTTGAGTTAAGCATTGAGAGAGAAAGCCACCATAGGCTATGCCTGAAGAGGCTTTGCTGCAGCCCACAGTCATCAATATAGCTCCATTTTTGTACACCTCGTCGAAGTCCATTGTCCTTGCTGTGAAATAGAGTACCTGATCACATAAATCGTATATTTCTATGGTTCTAACATCGGCCATCGCAGCCCTACGTAGATAACACGAGGTCCGGACGTGCAGTACTCATTTTCGAATCGTTGCTGCATGCCGACGGAGCTCTTCCTAAAGATAGACTCCGTCGATAGTATAAATAGACATATTCAGTACTCTACAGATTGTTAAGGCAGAGAAAAATCCTAGATCTAAACGGGTACTTTTTCTGGCCTCAGTAATGTAATAGTCCTATAGCCGGTGACCTAGTACCTGATACCATCGTCTTGTCGCCAAAAGCCTTGCCAATTTCGGTACCCTCACTGTGAGCTGTTTTGCTTCGACACATCTTTGGTTGACATGCTTACCATATAATTGTTTGTTTCGTCCCAATAACATTTACCCACACTAAGAAGACAAGGAAGAAGACAGGAAGACATGCTCCGATGATTCGTTGACGATTGACATTGGAGAGAATAGCGTGCTTAATCGGGATATTAGGTAGCGAAACGATATAGGCAAGTAACGAGTTGAAGTGAAGCACTGATGGTGTTGAAATGTTGGGTATTAATTTATAAATTTACTTATTTGCCATTGAATGCGAAACCACGAATTCTTCTTTTCGTGTCAGAATGGATTTATTTGTGAATGCAGGTTAGGGATGAACAGATTTTCCATGAACAGGCTATTACTCATGACCAGAACTTTGCGAAAATTGTTCACCACGACGAGGAAGTCTTACGAGCACCGTGTTGTATTAATAACAATAATTTGTATTTAGAGGCAAATTCTTTCATTCAGAACTACATTGAATTGGGTACGAGTATTCCGGAATCGGGAGCCGAGTTTGCCTACATTCGTTTCGTTGGATGGACTCCAATAGCATTTTCATACCTTTGGTTAGCAAGTCTCATACAAAGGTGATTATTTATAGTGAACGCTTTTCAGTGGCATTTTAGCAGATCTGCAGTTTCAGTCCTTGTGCTGGAGCGACATTGGCTCTAACGCTTGGTGAATATATTGTTCAATCGATCGCGCCGATTACATGCCTCAATTCTCATGACAGTAGGATTGCTGTCACTTTCTTGGCTCATAGTATTTTATGTGAGTTTTTAATTTAGCACACCGTACCAGTCTGGAGGGTAAATTACTCAACAGATGTTATTGTTTATTAAGATTGTTTATTGGAGATTCTGTGATTAGCACTTTTTTGTACCTGAATAAGGGGCGCGTGTGGCGCAATGCTCGGAGACGCCCTGCAACACACGTGGAATCGATCACCGCGCCCATGTTCCGCCAAGCCCTCCATCCTTCCGGGGTCGGCAAATTCGTACCAGACTTGCCTGGGAGGATAGCAGCACTGGTTCGATAATCGATAGGCCACCGTGAGTTTTTCTAAAGGCCAGATGTGCATCCAATCACTTCCAAACGACGTTTAACGAAGTCGAATGCATGGCGCATCGCTCAGTGATTGATCACCGCCGAGAGCCTTTTTTGCCTTTATTAGAATAAAACAACTTATGTTACCAAGGAGGATATGGGCTACCCGTTTGAATAACACTCATTGTTGGAGGGTAAACCAGACACTAGCTTGGCATTTCCTCACCTCAGTGATCTTGAGGAAGAAAACTATGTGGGCGGTTCCTTCGAACCACTGTATTCGTCTTCATATTTGTGCACACATGCCAGTCGGTTGGGTCAGAACATCGCTTTCTTTTATGTTGTTGTTGACGATAATGGAAAGGAACGTTGAATTATGAGCTCCTGCTAACCTGTACCACCGTAATGATCACTGTCTACGAAACTTCAAGATCAGAAGTTGACAGAATTACTTCAGAAAACGGAATCTTAACAGAACAAATTTTTCACGTGTAAACAAACTACTGTTCACAACGCGAATGTAGCTCATCAAGCGATCTAAAAACCTCGCTGAAAATCCTACACTAGCAGTAATGCTTTCCAAAGTTTCTTCTCTTCGACTAGGAATTTTCTGAGATAACGCGAGCCACAATGCCTTCGACAATACTTAAATACAATGTTGACCATCTCTTTCGGGATCCACAATTCTGAGGAAGGGGAAGCCACACATTTGTTGGAAGGTGTGGTATACTAAAGTGGTGGTGGTGGTACTCTAGAATAAAAACTGCTTCATTAAACGCATGAAACACCAGATGTGTTCCAAGGCTCTGTTTTTTCTAGAACAACGTATTGTTCCAAAAGTGAGACCTTTTTACGTTTTTCACTTTATCCGCGACTACAGATCACTGTTTTAACCACGTTTTGTGGAAATTACTGAAAAAAGAGAAGGAATAAAAGATAAAGCTCTAGGCTTTGATCAAACCCTATGGGATGCGCCGTGATTCGACTTTATTAGACATCGTTAGAGGAGATTGAATGCGTATTTGGCCTACATAATGATTAACGGTGGTCTATCGATGTAGTGAGCTAGTACTTCAACCCTCCCAGACAAGTCTGGTACCGATTTCCGACCCCAAAGAGATGAAAGGCTTGGTGAGCCTTGCGCACAGGATCGAACACATGTGTATTGGAGAATGTTTCTAGCCACTGCGCTACGCCTTCTCTTACTCCAAAAGAGTATTTAAATATGAATTTCTAGGTCTAACAAGTGACTGAAAAATCGAGTAAAACTTAAAGAATATCGTCATTGTCTTGGCGTCTAAAGTAGAGAATGCATCGATACTGCTAGTCGATAATGTGTGGGCAGTAGATTTCAAAACGCTGTGTTCCATAAATAAGCCAAGTCAAGTAAACTACACAAAGGAATTTTCCAAGGTAAAACAACCTATGAGGGAATAGTCTAGTATATTGTGATTTCAACTACAGCCGCAGCTTAACTGGGTTCTATGCCGATTTGGGCGCCCCAGATCAATCCCGCTGACGGGTGATTGGTGTGGCAAAGATCGATAGAAATAGCTGAGAGACAGGCGAAACAAAGGACCCGCATGGTGTGGTGGTGAACGCGTTACTCCCCGGAAAGGACAAAAGCGCGTTCGTTCCCCACCATAGACACCTGCGGTCCAGAGTTTTGCAAATATCTCAGCAACGTTGTGGTTGTATTTCGCTTAGTAACCTGCCGCGAAGATTATAGTAGGCAGAAAATAAAAAGGCATAACAGTCTAGTATATTGTTCAAACACGAGGCGGGAGTGCAACAAAGAGGAGGTTCACCTGTCCTCAATTAACTACATCTGGGCGTTACTTTTTTTTAGAGAAGCTATTTATTCTCTGACGTTATTCTCTGGTAGGAAAAGTTTCAGAGAGCTTGCAAAATGCGTTCATAGCCTAATGATGCATGACAACGGTTTTTCTTAGAAAAGTGTTATCTTCCTTAATATTCCTTATTATTTGGGCAAAGATATTCTAACATTATTCTTCATATTCAATTATTCACTAACAGATCCCTTTGAAGAATCGTCAACAGTATGTAGACGTAAAGTATTTTTTATTTCACTAGGAAATTTGGTTACGGACGACCTGCGGTAGGGTGTTTTGTTGTAGAGGGTAAAATTGGTGCAAAAACAGTAGATGTGATGGGTGAGGAAGCTCTATGGCATAAGTGGTCCGACTTTTGTGGCATTAGTTATGCGATGTTTTGTTAGAGAGTGGAGCGTTACAGAAGTGTTTGATACATACCTGTTGAGTTGATTCCAGTCACTGCTGCTTCTCGTTAATTTTCTAGCAATGTTTCTGCGTTTTATGGTTGGCCACGAATAGTGTTTCTAAATGGGAACTGCCAAGAAGTTAGCATTACGGATTCAGCGTAAATTCCGATTTGTGAAGAGCTTCATATGGATCTAATCACTCTAGTGTACGTCGTTGACTACTGTGAATGACCCAATTTTTATCACACACCGCGTTACAGTTAAAAAATTACTCGTTGTCATCACGTAAAAGAATGCAAAGAAGAAATAGTGTGGTGTTTTGCTTGTCCAACATCTCCATCTTTCCGATGTTTTCCAAACAACGAACAAATCTTGAAAGTTAAAGAATCGTTCTTCTACGATCGCTCCAATAGTTTTAGAGGGTCACCTTTGGCCTCAAGTGGTCATAAACTATTGGTGGTTGCTAAATTTCTCTTGGTATGGTGCATACAACTGGTTTTTTTAAATCTTCATTGTACGACTTGTCTTCATATATGCTGCATGGATCCCAGCACTTTTCACAACTGATTAGTTTCCTCGCATCCACGAATCTCTTCCAACTTTTACGTGTGGCCTCGGTTACTGCTTGAGGACTTTCATTTCATCTTGAATGCCGTAGAATGCTGGACGATTCAATTCACCCTTGATTCATCTTCAGGTGGCGTGGCTGGCGAGTCTCCAATTAAGCTGTATACCGTGACTTTCTTCCGGACAAGTCCAAAACCAATTTCCAGCGCTGGCGGGAGAAGAGGCTTGGTGAGCCTGGGACGGAATCGAGCCAACACCGTGCTCATGATGATCGATATCACTGCCGCTGTGACATACGTCCTTTGTAAACAGCATTACAAGTAACAGAATTGCAAAATGCATTTATGAAGTTTATGAAACAAAATCGATTGCTATTTTTGAACTAGCTAAACGAAACGCGTAGCTTTTGTCTACCGCAAATTATTTTTTCTCAGCAAGGTATTATGTGAAGTACAACTACTTAGGCCAGGTTGAACCGCGACTACCTTTTCCGGGACTCACGTGGAGGGCCTCGGCGTAACTGGATTTAATGAAAATTTGTGCTCCCTAGGTATTATTCCCGTTGACAGGTGATTGCTAATTGCACCGTTAGAGTAAAAAGACTGGCTGAAAGAAAAACAGAACGAAGGCGTCAGTGTGTCGTGAGTAACACGTGGGCACCGGGAAGTGGGAATTCCCCCGTATCGCCCCTGTTGGTCGGCATGGGGTTGGCATCAGTTGTTGTTGTTCTAATGATTCGGCCGCTGATGTTTCGATGACTTCGCCTTTAGAACCTGGACGTGTTTTACTTAACACTATCCGTCTAACACTATGTCACACTATTCAAGCAGTATTTATCCAAGAAGCTAAGCACAGTAAAAGAAACGATCCTCATTATGCCTATCAGAAAACGGCTACATTACGAAGTGGTATCGAAAGCCAAGTAGTAAAACATCCTAGTTCATTACCTCTCCTCTCATCCCTCTCACACGAAAAGGGCGCTTGTGAGAAACATGTATCAAACAGCTATCAGCGTGTGCACAGGCAGGCAACAGAGAGAGGAGTTCCTGAACTTGGCGCGGCAAATAGCCATTTTTAATGGCTACGAAACCGCAGCTCGAGATAGGTGTAGAGAAAACCACAGGTACCCCAACGATAACTCTAGCGACAGCAAGGTCCCGTTTATACTGCCCTTCATTTCAAATGAAGTAAGTGCAGCTATAAAACCCTGTTTAAGAAGGGCCAGTCTAGACAATTCGGTAACGATAATCGAAATACCACCGGGTAACCTAAGACGCCAGCTAGTTCGTAACTGCCTGTATGACCGTCTATGTGCAAAGCAAAACTGCATAATTTGTTCCAATGGTGGAGACGGTGACTGCATGAGTTCGGGTACAGTCTATCTGATCTCTTGTAAAGCGTGCGGGGACGAATACGTTGGCTAAACAGGTAGACCACTCTGCGTACGTATAAAAGAACACCTAGTCGGCAAACGTAAGCCAAGTACTCCACTAGGTACGCATAGCACGCAGAAACAACAAAGTAGATTTTGAAGTAAGGGTTACGATCCTCGCGCAAGAATCAAGAACACAAGCGCGAAAACTCTAGAGGCATTCTGGATTAATTCCAAGAATCCGAAAATGAACCGCAGGGAGGAATGCCTCGTTATCACGCGCGATATTGGACAGTATATAAACCTGTTATTCTGATGGGAGGAGCACATTACGCTTCCATGTGAATTTGGTGCGGTCGGTCTTCACGCGACATACTCAGTGGAAAACTCATAGAAAGCGGTGAGTGTGCAGAGCTATGCTAAATGTGATTGAAACCGTGGTTTAGCGTTTTCTCTGTTTGGTTATGGAGGTATTTGGCCGAATGGATTGCTGTCAACTTGACCCTTCCAAGCTCTGAGGAAGGCGAAATCCGCCGAAACGTCAGCTTGTGCGTAAATAAAGAAATAAAATAGCATCTCGTGCTTGCTGAACAGAAGTAGAAAGACCCTCATTATCTCCACTCCGAAAGAGCCCCTGATTCGGCGAGACTGGGCAGGACGAGCACGGAGAGGCTGCTAAAATCTCAGAGCCATTCTTAGCTGCATGAATCGCAACGAACTAAGGTGGTGATCTGCACCTACAATGCACGCACACTTGCATCCCAGTCCTCGATAGAAAAATTGATCATGCAAGCCTGGCCGATGAAGAGACGACGCCACCCATTCAACGCCGTCTATGGCATCGGAGAAGAACTGTTCCTCTGAACATGCGACAGTAGAGGAGTTGGCTACGTCGGTGTTCTTGTCAACACGAGTTTGGCCATGAACATCGATTCATTCGAGTAGCTAACAACCCGAATCGAACGAGTACTAAGGAAAAGATATGAAGTAATAGTGGTACTGACAATTTTAGTCGTCTGCGCACCAACATTAAGCTATAACTAAGACGAAATCAATGCATTCTGTATGGACTTGGAGAAGTTTTGTAGAGAAGACCATCCATTCTTCAAGGTCATCATTGGAGATTTCAACGCTAAGATTGGACCAAGAAGAACGTTGAAGAACATTACATTAAAACTCAAGGATTAGAATGGAACGAGGAGTGCGAGCGGCCATCCGAGTTTGACATGGCGACCAAGGCCATCCATGGTAACTCGCAATTCCAGAAGCCCCATCCTCAACGCTGGATGTCGGAGTCTTCCAGTGGAGATTACCATAATAAAATATACAACATCATAGTAAATAAAAGGTTTTGCCTAACCGATGTTTCTGTTGTCCCAAAATTCTACACGAGATCAAACCACCGCCTGCTTCGTGTAAGATTCCATTTCTCGCAGAAAGGAGAGAAAGCCCCTAAATTCAAAAAACGAAGTCCCAAGACCATCATAAATTGGGACTTACTCAACTCTTTAGTCGACTGTTGGGAAGATGCCGTTGTCGATAACACCGACGAAAAATACGATCGGCTCATTCAACATCTTCACGTTAGCACTTCCAAAGCTGAGAGTTCGAAAGTCACCAAGAGACATTTGTCTCCAGAAACTCTCGAGGTGATGCGCCAACGTGGAATCGCAAGAACTGCAGACAAGCACGAATTAACGTCACAACTTGTGAAAAACAGTGCAGACAAGCGATAAAAGAAGATCTTAAAAAGGGAAGAGCAGCAGTAATGGTCGAAGCTCCAGACGCTGGGAAAAGCATTCGAAAAGCCCGCCGATGCTTCGCCAATTACAAGGAGAAGACGATTGCACCCCGATACCCGGACGGAACAGTTACAGCTTCCAGAAAGAGAGCGTAGAAATTCATTCACGATTATTACTCGGATCTCTTCAATAGCCACGTCCTTTTCTGACTTTGGTAAAACCTGTGGAAAGCTTTTCTTCAACTAAATCTCACAAAAACGATGGTCATGAGGAACAGTTTGGTTTCGTATGCTCCATTCACGATCAAGGGAACGGATAGTCTCTGAATGCTTCAGTTATGTCTATCTAAGTCGGGAAATATATTGAACGACTTAGCTCCAGAGTTGAGCAGAAGGAAACGATCGGCTTGGGGAGCTTCAAGAGCATTGAGGACATAATCAAGAGAACAAAGAACACCCGACTTTGTGCCCACCTTTTCGTCTCAACGGTACTTCCTGCTCTAACGTATGCGTCAGAAACCTGGTCGCTGCATAAGCAGAATGAAAGATCACTCGGCGTTATTGAACGCGCAGTCGAAAGGACGATGCTAGGTGTATCCGGTCTCACGCAAGTAAGGGAAGGGATCCGAAGCTCCGACCTGCGTCAACGATCAAAAATCAAAGATGCCGTTTTGTACGCCAAACAGTCGATGCAAAGGTGGGTCAGACAAGTAATACGTATGAATGAAAACCGATGGACAAGAGCCGTTACTGACTGGATTTCTCGGGATGTTAAAAGCACTGCTAGAAGACCACCGACTCGATGGTCAGAATTCTACACAAAAAGCCTTGAAGAAAGATATGGTGCTCGACGAATCCCTAGAGCAAGCAGAACCCACTGGGTTACACTTGCACGAGACAGGGAAAAATGGAAGATTTACTGGTGCCCACTGGGGTCACTCGACGATGAACGGGACTGCAGGTGACAGGTTAGCCGTCTAATTTGTTCAGTTATTCATATTACTCATGGAGACCTATTAAACAAATAAACTCTATTTTGTTTGAAAGGGCTCATCGTCTTGTAAGGTGTGGAGACACACGTATGTTGTTCTCGAGGTTTGAGGAGTGAAACCTGTCCAAATCAAAAAAAATTAATTTTAGGAAAGGCACTGGTTACGCATGTAGATATCCATAAGTTTTTCCAGTTTTTTTTGGGTTTTTCAATTCATTCAAGATGCTTCGAGAGTCGTCTGTGCTGACTTTTTTGATTCCTGGACTAAGATCCTGACAGTCACTACAAAGTCGTCACCATTGTGCTTTTGTGAACTATCAGTGCCTAGGGAAGTGCTTCTAGAATGAGCTTCCCATATAGATATCTTTTTACGCCAGCATAAAGTAATCTATTCGCCATCAAATTCACCGAATTATATGGATAAGGTTACATAAATTATGTCTAGGCTCTGAAGAAGGCTAAGTCGCAAGAATGTCAGCCACCGAATCACGGCGGCAACAGCAAATAGCAACGTTACACCAGCAAAACAAAGGCAGTTTGTAAGAATTACACAATATTTTGTTGTTTGTCTACTACTCTTACTTGAATATCCCGAATTATCTGCCTCCACAAAAAATCCCAATCTCAGGACAGCAATTCATTTGACAGGATTTTTTTTGTTTGCCAAGATTTAGTTTCCTTCGTGTCTGGAAAGCTGTGCTACAACCTACTCGGGGTCTCTCCTTCGCTTGCCAATCAGTGACTGTTTTGTTTCTAAGATAATAGTGATTCCTGGCACCGATTTGCACCCATCTGGACTTTTTGACGAAAGTCTTAAAGTTTTAATGCTGAAGAATCTTTCTGAGAATGAACCTTTGCAGTACATTGCATTCCATACTCAGGACCCATTTTCCATCACGATCAATCGGTAAGCCACTGAATGGATGGAATGAAATCCAATGTCTTATCTAAAATAGTAATGAAACCTAAAGGTATTACGAGCTGTCGAGGCTCACTACTTATCGACATGAGATTCCAAGAGTTGGCGCTCCTTATATATCGAACTTGGATGGCAGCAGTCAAAAAGAAATCTGAAAATTACATGGCTTAACTAGCAAGAGTTCCAACTCTGCGCGAAAACGAGAATATCGTATATCTTAACTCTAACTATCTAACCAGTATTTCAGTGTCAACATCGCTGCTCAATATGTTTTCATTGAGTCGTTTCGCTGGACGCATTCAGTTTGTCAGTATGATCGCCAAGCTGACTGCTGTGGTAGCTATTATTGTGATCGGATTGTTCTATATGATATTAAGAGGTTTTCCTTCACAGTATATCTTTTCCTTTTTTCTAACTTTTGTTATTTTAAAATTATCACTGGCCGGTGCAAAAATAATCGCGCTTTCTTCATTGTTGGATTTCGTTGTTTGATATTGACATAGATTCAAAATTAAACTGGCGTTTGTAATTAGTACCTAGAAGCTATAGTACACTTAGTTTCGGTTGAACATCACGGACAGTCATTGTTTTAATGTCAAAGCACGAGCTAAATAGAATTCCTATCCCTTCATAACTGGTTCCGCCACGCCAAGATTGTCCAGTAGGACGAAACATCAGGTTGATTCATTGCCAACCAAAGTTACTTCATAAACCAAGTATGATTTGGAAGTTAGAACAACTCTAGATTTCTATTCTTTTCTCCTTCATATCTTTTACTAAGGAATTATTACTTGTCCTTTATTTTATATGTATGTACCTTAGACCTGAAGTAATGTAAGACAAAAATAGAACTAAAGAGGTTTTCTCTTTCGAATTCAGAACGGGTCGTGAATTAGCAGCGATGTCTCGCTTCATCAACAATGCATTTGTCCCAGGAATTTCTAGCAAACATATTATTCAGTGATTGTTGAGCAAATTTCGCTGAGAAAAATAGGGATTTGAAGCTTTGGAGATGAGAAGAGTATTCGACATCAATTAGCACTTGACAGTGATAAAATAAGCTTAACCATTGAAGCTAGCTCTCTTAGAGCTGCAAGAAAGACTTCCAAAAACTCAACACAAAGTCGCTGTTTTCTTGATGAAAATACTAGAATTTGTCATTATACTAGTTGTGCACACTAACTAAGGTTTCAGTGGATTTAATTCTTCTTCAGAGCTTGGGAAGGTTAACTGGACCAAAACCTACTCAGGCAAATACCTCACTAACCTAAATAGAAAAAGTCACAGTACCTCGATTTCAATCACCTTAGAAACAAAGCCGCTTTTTCACGCATTCACCGCTCACTATGAGCTTTCCATAAACTGTGCCACAGGCCAACACTAAGTGGAAGAGCCATAGCGATAACTTTGTGAACAAGCTGTTTTATTTTCAATGCGATTTAAATCTAGGTAACGTCGTTTTTCCGTTGAAGTTATCGAAGTGTATGGCATACCTGATTGTTATATACTTAACGCTGTAAGCTCTGAACAAGGCTGATTCTGACGAAACGTCAACTACTGCTAATAAATAGTGTGATAACAACCTCGCGTGTTCTCATAAGAAAAACAGTGAGGTCAACCATTGAAGAGTTAACATTACATATTTATGTTTATTTCGTTATATATATTTTATATTTATGTATATTTACATTTACCTCCAGGTGACAGATGATATATATTCATGCACGTGTGGCGCAGTGGTCGGAGGCGCCCTGCAACACACACGTAGAATCGATCTCCCCCACCAAGCCTTCCATCCCTCCGGGGTCGGCAAATTGGTACCAGACTTGTCTGGGAGGATAACAACACTGGCTCGATACATCGGTAGGCCACTGCGAGTAATTCTATAGGTTAGATATGCATTCAATCTCCTCCAAACGATGCTTAATGAAGACGAATGCATAGCGCATCTCTCAGGAATTGATCAACGCCGAGAGCATAATCCTTAATCCTTAGTTCGTTTCGTCAGCACGAACTCGCCTTCTAACGGTGGTGGCAAGGATGGTGACGTTGAGGGTGAAGACGTGTGTGAATATTATTCCGTGGTGTATAAATTTTTTCAACTTAGTAGCATATTTACACAAACTCATCATACTCGTGAATTTGTCAAAATTCCCACTTTCAATGACCAGATATTTTCGTCAATAACTCTTTTAAATGGTAAATGAATAGAAAGCGTGTGTAAGCATGCTTGTTCTGCACAGCAATCAGTAAAAACAGGAAGTATCCGGTGCGGGTACACAACGATGGATGTCTCAGACGACATATTGTTATATGAAAAAATTCCAAATGCATATCTGATGCAGACACTACCACTGTTTAGACACCTCTTTAAACAAATCACTGATGGTGTTTCAGGACAAACGCAACATTTTAATCGAGACTTTATATTCGAAGGAAGCGAGTGGTCACCAACTCAAATTGTGCTTGCCTTGTATCAGGGAAGCTGGGCATATGGAGGCTATACAATCCTTAATTATGGTATGGAAGATATTCAGATCAAAAACTTTCAAAGGTAACTCACATATGATAAATTATATCAGCTTTGGAATTATTTCAGTCTAACCAGGTTCATTTTCACAATTGCCCTCTTGTTTAATCGTAGGCATAAGCTGAATTTCTGGAAAGGCTCCGTCGTTGCCATGAAGCGTTGTTCTCTTAGTATCACATGTTCATTCTCAGCGCTTTACAACAGTCTAGTGGCAATTTCGTCTTTTTCTCGAAGCGTCAACATAAGATGACTCGAGCATTTTTGTCCTCTTCCGTGAACCCTCTGTAATCATGTAGGCTATTCGCACTTTCTATCTTCAAGGGCAGTTGAAGCATTTTAAATACATGTCTCACTGGTTGTAAACTGTGTGTAAACAAACAGTTCGCTTCTTATAGGCGTCGATGTTTTAGATTCAGCCGGGGACGTGATCTCCACATGAGCTGCAGAAATTTGCCTGTATTCGATCGCTCTAGCTAATTACTATTTTATAAGAATGGTGTTGTCGATAACACCGGTTTAGGTTGCGTGATGGCCCTCGACTTTCACTGCATTCGCACCATCTACAGGAGTTTATTGCTCAGTAGTTTTAGCGCTACACTGTTACATTCTCATTCATCTTTCGTTGCAATGGCAATATTGCTGTGAAATAGCAAGATTGCAGAATTTACTTAACCAAAGAATTCAATAAAGCGCGAACGCGATGTAGTCTTTCGATGTTACCTCTCTCTACACAAACATTTCGAATGACTCCGCAATCTAGGCCATTCTTGGAGTTCTCATGTAACACCAAATTGCGATAAACATGTGAATTTAGCTGCCCATGGTTGTCGTTAAGGAGATGCTTGAACTACTTAATTTGAAAATGGTCCGTAAAATACTGCGCACAAATAAGAGGGTTGGCAACGAGACAGCGAATGAAACCTAACGTTGACGTTAATATCTACAATAGACGCTTCTGTACTCGGCCTCTCGCCATTGCTCTACTTAACACATAGCGATGATTGAATTCTTTATCTGCTCTGTATAAAAGGAAATGGATAAACGTTATGCGTTGCTAGAAGAACAGTCAGAGTATCTGTAATTAACTGGAGGAAAACTGACCTTTTCTGAGCGCTCAAATTAACCTATCCGGGAACGGTTGCAGCAGCAAGTGGTCCCGAAAGACAGCAAAAATATGCTGGCTCATTACCTTTCCTCAGACTCCTCATACACAAAAGTGTAGAAAGCATGTATCGAATAGCCAGTGTGCACATTGAAGGAGATTAGAAGAAAGAATCTTTGAAGCTAGCACGGCAAACACCCATTTCTAATGCATACGAATCAGCACCTTCTCGTGATGGTTTAGACGAAGAAACATGCCTCCATGCCGTAATTCTAGGAGTCCTATTTATACCGCTTTTTGTTTTCAACGAATTAATTGTAACTATAAGGCATTGCTTAAAGAGGCCTGGTTTAGAAAATTCCTCACCAATCATTGAAATAGCACCGACCACTATACGACGCCAGTTAGTCCGTAATCACCAGCATTAACGTTTATGTACAAAGCAAAATCGCTTAATGTGCCCTAGCGGTGGTGACAGCAGGAGTTTAGTGACTGCTTATCTTTTTCTTGTAAAGCGTACGAGGCAAATATGTTGGCGCCTCTAACCACTGCGCCACACACGCACGGCATTTTGGATACGACCCAGAAATTCGATGAAGAACTCTAAGGAGGATGCCTGGTTGTCACGCGTGACTTCACACAATATCTAAAAGTAATCTTTATACGACAGACACACATTACCCATCAATGAAAATTCTGTATGTGGAGACGGTTCAAACAATCAGAGGAAGAACGGTGAAAGAAAAAGATTTCTGCTGGTTTGCTGAATGCACTTGGCTAAGCAGATTGTTATCGATTTGACCCTTCCAAGTTTAGAAAAGGAGAAATACTAGCCACTATGGAATAAATGTTGTAAATAACAACCTCATATCAGCTTTTCAAAAACCTCTAATCTCTAGGAAGTAGATCACAGGGTTGAAATGGTCACATCCTGCATACAAGCCAAGCAGTTGTAGCTTCCAGAAAGTTAATAGAGAAAACCACGCACGATTACTGCGGTTTCCTCTTCAATAGCTATGTCGTATTGCCTTCATTTGCAGTTAAGAAGAAAAGATATGGCGTTTCATCTGTTCATTCTTCCAAAATCCGACCTTCTATTTGGTCGATAATGAACCAAACGGTACCTGGCCTGAACAAAATAAGAACCGAATGCTTTAAAAATCGTCTCTAAGCCCTCTGATGGGTCTTCCATACGTTTTTTGCGAGAATGTAAAGTTCTATGGAAAATGAGTGAGTTCGTTTTGCTGCACGAAAAGAGAACGCCTACAACATTGCAACGTCTGCCAATATACTTATTGTTTATATTCTATAAACTTTTCCCTTTAGCCATACCCACAGGATTGATAAAACACTGGGCGAAGGACAGCAATGAAACCAAACAAGGCTCTGAAAAGGATTTAGTACGATAGACCACAGCGGCATGAAAAGGAACGTCTTAGAAGTATCGCAAGAGCACAGGAGAACTCTCTGTCTCACTTTCATCCATCCAACGATGCTCACAACTCAGCTGAGGTGGAAGCCCTTACGGAATCTATACACAGTCGGGCTGTCCCTACTAGACTTTACTGGGGCTATACAACCATTTTACCATCGAAATATTACCGGTCTATTTCGGTCTTAACATTAGCGTACAAAGTGGGTTTCGAAAAGACGTTGCGATCTCACCAAAATTATTTACATCTACTCTCGAGTATGTCATGTAAAGATTGGTATTGGACAACATCTAAGTGAAATTCGATATTTGGCAGCACTATCTTCGTTTTCTTTAGGTAATATCTCCATTGAGGCATCGAAAATTCCCCAAAATAAACTAATGTTTAACCACTTCTGGGACGCCTATGGAAGACTCATTCTTCGACTTTATTTCACCAAAACGATGTTCAGGAGGAAAAAACTTGTTTCCAAATCCGTATCTGTGCTTAACGGAACGAATATCTCCGTCTGCCCCAACTATTTATATCAAGATTGGGAAAGCACTGTCACAAAAGACAGCTATAAGTTTGAGCAGGAGGATACCAGCGGCTTTGGAAGCCTTCTAAACCATCTAGGATGTAGAGAGGAGAATAATGAACACCCGTCTACATACCTACCTTTTCTGCTCCGCGATTCTTCTCGCTTTAGCCTACGCTTTGGAAACGTGGTAGACAAAATGAAATTTTCAGCGCTATTGAACGGATAGTTGAAAGGGCGATGCTAGGAGTACCTCGTTTCACACAAGTGAGAGAGGGAATTCAAATTTCCGGAAACAGGAATACCACCGATTCCATTGTTATAGTTCTTCAGGAAGACACTAAACAAAAGGTATTATGCTCTTCGAGTTAATAGAGCGAACAGAACTCACTATAATACTACTACATGCGATGTGGACAAATGAAAAATTTANGGGCGATGCTAGGAGTACCTCGTTTCACACAAGTGAGAGAGGGAATTCAAATTTCCGGAAACAGGAATACTACCGATTCCATTGTTATAGTTCTTCAGGAAGACACTAAACAAAAGGTATTACGCTCTTCGAGTTAATAGAGCGAACAGAACTCACTATAATACTACTACATGCGATGTGGACAAATGAAAAATTTACAATGGCCTGAGTAATTCGTCCATCAATGGGACAAGAGTTTAAGCAGGTGATACTTCAACCTTTACGTGCTATTCATAGGTCTCTTGTCGACGGCTTGAAAATCCTCCGTGGCAAAGTAAAATGGAACAAAAAGGTATAGGTCATTCTTTTATTAAACCTTTTCCATAGGACAGTACCACGCGCCGTTCTTTTCGGTCTATTTGCCAGTGCATTTGTCTACGTGATGGCCAATGTAGCGTATTTTACCGTGCTCACTCCTCAGCAGATATTGGAGTCTCCTGCTGTCGCAACGGTAACATTCCTTGCGATTTAAAATAGCAATAAGAAGGTAAAGGCTTCGATTTTTTGTCTGAAGAACTAATTCTTTGCAGACATTCGCTCAAAAGACGGTGGGTCCGATATCGTACGCAATGCCAGCCTTGATCGCTCTTCTCATGGTGGGAAGTGTTAATGCAGAAATATTCGCATGGAGCAGGTTAGTTGCAAGTTCATAGTGCTACGCACTTTCGAAAATAGTGTTTTCACTATTGCTTCCATTTCTATTGTTTCGCCACTCAATAGCTTTTTTCATGAGCAAAAGCTCTATCTCAACTATTTTTTTAACAATGCGCCTGGACTTTTCACTTCCGAAGTAAAAAAAAACTATCAAGACTGAAGACTGGAACGATTATTTGTCGGCTGTTTAAGGTTCATGTCAGCTGGTTCTCGTCAAAGAATGATGCCCTCCGCATTATCGTTGGTCCATCNAATGCAGAAATATTCGCATGGAGCAGGTTAGTTGCAAGTTCATAGTGCTACGCACTTTCGAAAATAGTGTTTTCACTATTGCTTCCTTTTTCTATTGTTTCGCCACTCACTAGCTTTTTTCATGAGCAAAAGCTCTATCTCAACTATTTTTTTAACAATGCGCCTGGACTTTTCACTTCCGAAGTAAAAAAGTAAAAAAAAAATCAAGACTGAAGACTGGAACGATTATTTGTTGGCTGTTTAAGGTTCATGTCAGCTGGTTCTCGTCAAAGAATGATGCCCTCCGCATTATCGTTGGTCCATCCTGAAAACGACAGCCCAAGAGTCGCAGTTTTCACCCATGTACTCCTCTGCATGGATTCGTTCATTTTGACCTCCGTCATGTCATGTCATGACCTCTTCTTTCATTTCGTCACATGAATTAGCCTGCATTTCAGACCATACTCGCTATGGCGTTCTGTTTAATCGGTGACATTTACCGGCTGGTTAACTATTTGACGGTGACGGCTTTAGCGGCTACAACGTTTTCGGTTGGTGCGCTTGTCTTCATAAAGTGGAAGAAGATTCCGGTCAGCGAGGACGCTGTTAAGGTCATTTCTTCATGAAACATGTGAACCACTTGATATCTCTGCTTAAACTTTTCAATACAGCTATGTTTAAAAGCCACTCTAACTATTTTAAGGCTTCAATCATGCTGGGATATTTGCAAAACTCCTGACCGCAGGGGCCTGCGGTGGCGAACGAACGCGTTATTGTCCTTTCCGGGGAGTGACGCGTTCGCCACCACACGATTCGGGTCTTCGTTTTGGCTGTCTCTCAGATATTTCTATCGATCTCTGCCATCAGTAATCACCCGTTAGCGGTATCGGCAATATACCCTACCATTAAAAAGAATAGGCAGTAAATAATAAGACGAAGACGTCGAAACGTTAGCCGAAAATAAACCTCATTATCAACCTCGTGTAAGCTCATCAAAGAAAGAATACATATTGATTAGTGATACCGAAGTTCAAGGAAAGCCGGTATCGAAATATTACTACGCTTTGTGCTAGCTGATAATAACACCGACTTCTGCACGATGTGCGCGATGATTATGTCCGGAAG